>RJWH01007379.1:0-40955 GCA_004363575.1 Solenodon paradoxus | reverse complement strand
ATTTTTTTTTTTTATTTTTAAGAAAAGTTACGAGCCGCTGCAGAGGCTGCAAAGCCAAGCGGGGAGGGAGGAAAGGGGTCGTGTGCGAAGTAGCCCAACAGTCGGGGTCACCTGCGCCTCCCGCTGGCCTGACAACTCAGCGGGCTTCACGGATCCCCCCTGTTCCCCTTCTCCTCTGCGCCCCGCCCCGCCCCGCTCGCAGGCTGCTGAACGAGAGCGAGAAGCGGCCCTTCGTGGAGGAGGCCGAGCGGCTGCGCGTGCAGCACAAGAAGGACCATCCGGATTACAAGTACCAGCCGCGGCGGAGGAAGTCGGTGAAGAACGGGCAGGCGGAGGCCGAGGAGGCCACGGAGCAGACGCACATCTCCCCCAACGCCATCTTCAAGGCGCTGCAGGCCGACTCGCCTCACTCCTCCTCCGGCATGAGCGAGGTGCACTCCCCCGGCGAGCACTCGGGTGAGTCCCCACGCGGCCCCCTAGCCCGGCCGGCCGCGCCCCCAGACCCCCGCGGCGCCGGCTCGGCTGGAAGACCGCGCCCCCCGGGAAGGAGCGCGCACGCGCACACGCGCGCACGCGCGCGCACTCCCTGCATCCTAGCAGATCGATGTTTCACTGCGAAGTAAAATGCCTCTACTAGACTTCTCCCTTCTTCTCTGGGCTCCTGCACCCCGAAGGCACAGAGGGGCGCTTCTGCAAGTGGCGATTTGGCATCCCCGGCCCTCCCCTGACACCGGAAGAGGGGCGGGTTGATTATTCCAAGGCTCACCTCCGAGCTGCCGAGCCGTCCTTCCGACTCTTTACTAGAAGGGAGGGTCCCAGGGGACTTCCGAGACTGGGTCCTGGCGCCGCCCCGGTTGATTTTCCTGTCTCCTCTTCTTGCTTTGTCTGCAGGGCAATCCCAGGGTCCCCCAACGCCGCCCACCACCCCCAAAACCGACGTGCAGCCAGGCAAGGCTGACCTGAAGCGAGAGGGGCGCCCCCTGCCCGAGGGGGGCAGACAGCCCCCCATCGACTTCCGCGACGTGGACATCGGAGAGCTAAGCAGCGACGTCATCTCCAACATCGAGACCTTCGACGTCAACGAGTTCGACCAGTACCTGCCACCCAATGGCCACCCGGGGGTGCCGGCCACGCATGGCCAAGTCACCTACACGGGCAGCTACGGCATCAGCAGCACGGCGGCCACCCCAGCGGGCGCCGGCCACGTGTGGATGTCCAAGCAGCAGGCGCCGCCACCCCCGCAGCCGCCCCCGCAGGCCCCGCAGGCGCCCCCGCAGACCGCGCAGGCGCCCCCGCAGACCCCGCAGGCGCCCCCGCAGGCGCCCGCGCAGGCGCACACGCTGACCACGCTGACCAGCGAGCCGGGGCAGTCGCAGCGAACGCACATCAAGACGGAGCAGCTGAGTCCCAGCCACTACAGCGAGCAGCAGCACTCGCCGCAGCAGATCGGGTACAGCCCCTTCAACCTCCCGCACTACAGCCCGTCCTACCCGCCCATCACCCGCTCGCAGTACGACTTCGCCGACCACCAGACCTCCAGCGCCTACTACAGCCACGCGGCCGGCCAGGGCTCCGGCCTTTACTCCACCTTCAGCTACATGAACCCGGCGCAGCGGCCCATGTACACGCCCATCGCCGACACCTCCGGGGTCCCTTCCATTCCGCAGACCCACAGCCCCCAGCACTGGGACCAGCCGGTCTACACGCAGCTCACCAGACCCTGAGGAGACAGGGAGAGGATGGCCGCGATGATCATAAAAAATAACCGAAGAAATAAATAACCCACCAGAGTTTCCTTGGGACATATGTTTTCTCTTATTCGCTAAAGACATTCAAGCTAAAGGCAGGTCGTACCCAAATGCCGATACATTCTCCAAACGCATGGTCACCTCCTTGCGAGTCTGTGGCCAGGCCACGTGCTTGGCTGGAAGGCCCAGAGGGAATCAGCAAAAACTGAACTTGAAAACCTTCAAAGCAAGTGTGGAGGGTGCTGGAGATCGTTGGACCAATATGCTCAATCTCTCTGCCTGTTTGGACTTTGTAATTATTTTTTAGCCGTAATTAAAGAAAAAAGTCCTCTGTGAGGAGTATTCTCTATTTTAAATATTTTTAGTATGTACTGTGTATGATTCATTACCGTTTTGAGGGGATTTATACATATTTTTAGATAAAAAAAATTAAATGCTCTTATTTTTCCAACAGCTAAACTACTTAGTTGAACAGTGAGCCCTAGCTTTTCTTGCAGCCAGAGTATTTTTGTACAGATTTGCTTTCTCTTACAAAAAAAAAAAAAAAAAAAAAAAAAAAAAAAAAAAAAAAAAAAAAAAAAAAAAAAAAAAAAAAAAAAAAATACGTGTGTGTTGTATTAACAAAAAAACAAAAGACACAAATTTGTGTTGTGATCAGTTTGCAGGGAGTTAACTTTGCTTAATTCCTCGGGTTTTCTGATTCAAGGAGTTGCCTTAGAACGAATAACAAAGGCCTTATTTTGCAAAGACAGCAGTAAACGCTAGCCTAGAGAAGCATTTGGTAAGCTTTATCATAGATAATATTTTTTAAAAACAAGAGAAAAACACCCTCAGCCTTAAAACCATGCTGCTGGAAGATCCTTGCATGCTCTCCCAGAGTGCTTTCCTCTTGGATTTGCTTGTCCCCGCAGTTTTAAGAAGCAAAGGAGAGGACTTGGATTTGGGGACTGGTTCAGCAGCCACGAATTGCCCCCCACCCCTGGCACACAGTCCCTCTGTTACCTGCCTGAACTGCTTGTGGACACAGGTGGTCTCATGTCCTTTCCCCTCACCTGTGCCTCTCTGAACACCAGCGGTTAACCTTCAAGACATTCCATGTGTTCAAATTATTTATTTTGTAAGGAGAGGTTTTCATGAAAAAAAAAAAAAAAAATCTTCCTTTTTTTTTTTTTTTTAATTTACCTTCTTGAAAATAAGTGGTTGGAGCGTTCCTCAAAAGGGTATGGTCATCTGTTGTTAAATTATGTCCTTAACTGTAACCAGTTTTTTTTTTTATTTATCTCTTTCATCTTTTGTATTATTAAAGCAAGTTTCTTGGGATGCCTTGTCCTAGATGTGTATAAATGCCTATGTCTGTCCCTTTTTATTTTTTCTTGTTTTTGTTGAAAACAAACTGGAATCTTGTTTCTTTTGTTTCGTTTTGTTTTGTTTTGTACAAATGAGAGGTTGCAAATGTCCTGCGCCTCTAAGTCATTTGCAGTGTTTTCTGCCACAGATCTTCGGGCGGCCTAGCGTGTGTGCGTGCGCGTGTGTATGTGGTGAAGGTAACAAGGTTCCCGTGTGTCACGGATCAGGTCTCTGGGAGAGAGGGAGGAGGGGTTTGGGGGTCGGCCCCTGACAGTCCTTCATTCCTCTTTACCATGTGGCTGGAGAGTCTGAGGATTGCTTTTTGAAAAAGACAGCAAACACTTTTTTTATTATTTAAAAGAAGATATATTAACAGGTTTGTTTTTTTTTTTAGAAGTCAGTAGAATAAAATCTTACAGCACTCTTAGAATATGGCATCTTTCCGTTTCTGTATCAAAGCAGATCTTTAAAGAGAAATATTTCTGTAACTTAAGAAACCTGGCATTTAAATCATATTTTGTGTTAGGTAAGGTTTGGTTTGTGTTTGTGTTGTTTTTTTTTTTTTCACTTGTACCCCCCAACCCCCACCAACCTTTGTTCTCTCTGTGAAATTACCTTTCCTTTTTATTTTCTTTCTCACTCGCTCTCTCTCTTTTTTTTTGTATATTATTGTTTACAATAAATATACATTGCATTAAAAAGAAAACTGCCCTCTGGACTTCTTTGACCCTTGCTTTCCTGTTCAAAGGATGAAGAATTTGCCCACCAGTGGACTTTGTTCCTTTCAGATCACGAATACTTTCATTTTTCATGTACACTTGGGCAATATTGCCAGTTCCCAAAATCGCAAGCAGAAAAATCTTGAAAAGTGCCACCCCATTAGGTCACATGGAGAATTGCAAGTCAGTAGTTGCCCGCTTTGGCAAAATGTTTGTTGTGGTTTTAAACCCTCATCCCTCCAGGCAAAAGCTGTTCCCCTGTGGAAGTTGGGAAGGAGTATTAGACCAGAAATGCATCGCTGTCAAAAGACAGAACCTTAGAGACAGCGACTGGCTTGTCTGGATTGAATAAAGTTTCTGTTATTACGAGCAATCCCAAATAAATGGGTGTCTGCTTAAAAAGGTGAAGGAAGTCAAAAGAAAAGTGTCTGAAAAGGGCCAGGCGGTAGTCTATCCTATTAACCCTTGATATGATATGGAGTCTTCCCGGATGTGGGGGCTGGGGTGATGGAATGAGATTAGCTTTCTGTCCCTGCCAGTTTAACTCATTCTGCGATGATGCAAAGCTATCGCAGAAGTAATAAGATCTAATCCTGTTTTCCTTGGCCACAGTGAGATGGGGAGTTTCCAGGATCAGAAAAAAAAAAAAAAAACAGTCAGGTCATTTTTCATTAAACAGATTAAATCACTCCTTCCCCTGGACCCCGCCCCCACCCCACACCAGCTGATGGAACAGGTGTCTCTCAGGAGGCCAGTCTCTCACCTCACACTGCTTTTACTACTGGGCCCGTTTCTGAGTGTCTTAACCAGCATCCGAACTCTGGTCTTACCTCACAAGGTCTGTTTTTGCTTAGGGGGTTCCTGGCTCGTGGCCACACCCGGCTCAGGGCCACCAGGAAAAAGTTATCAAATCGAGGCAGCGTTAGTCCTCGGCCTCCTTTGTAAATTCCTTCACAAACATTGACGGAGGCCCGTGGTGTGCAGCGTGGTAGGGAAAGTCCACACACCCCACCTTCTGCCTTCCCTGTCTCTGCCAGGGTCCTGTTGACCTAGGCCCGGAAGTCACCTCCATTCTTACCAAATCTCTGCTTTTCCCCCCTTGCCAACACTCACAAAGTTCTTTTTCAATGTCCCTGTGAAATTCAGTGACTCTTGTCCACCTGAATGCATCCTAATCTATTTGTCTACTAAAATCAGCAGCACATTCTAGAACCTACCATCCCCCACCCACCCCCACACACACCAAATCTGTAGGGTTTTCTAGGCTGTTCTCTCTTCTCCTGGAAATGTGTTCTTTGCCTCAGTCTGTGACCTTGGGCAGGCTTTCTCTGAGCCAGAATCTTTTGTTCTGACATAAACCTGCTGGGTATCCCGGAGCAGGTTGCTAACGTCCCGTGACTCAGTTTCCCCTTTTGTTAAGAGCGTTTAACATTCCTCCCTGGTGGAAAAGAGCAGTTATCAGAGCAATGTTTAAAAGCAAAGAGCTGTCTGAGAATCGACTGCATCCGAACCTCCTGGTCTCCTGGTCTGTACAGGATTCCTAGCGCATTGGAATCAAAGGTGAAAGACATTCTCACAGCAGAGAAAGTTCCTCTGAATTCCTCCCACCCCCATGCACTAGAACTAGTCAAAGCCAATAGCACCAGATTATAAGATGTTCTAGAGGAATTTTTATTCTAAATCCAAACACAGAGTTTATCACCCTGACAACAACATTTAGTAGAAACCTAGGAACGAACCCTCCAGACTAGGAAACAAAAAAACAAAAGCAAAAAGCACACATTTAGATCCAGGGTTATTTGTTTATTTGTCCTTAACATAAAAACCTTCAAAAAATGTTAACCAAAAGGGATTTTTTTGTTAAACAAAAGGGAATGAAAAACAAACTTTGACTCACTCTTTAGAGCTCTTATTTAAAATATCAAACTATCCCAATTTCCAAAATGAATATCTCTGAGTTTCCTCTGTGGCATTATTTTAACTTAAATGAGTAGAGGATCTACTGCTCTAGCCAGAGATGGATTTGCTGTTAGGCTAAAGAAGCCTCAACTGTAGGACCAGTCACTTGTACAAGTTCCTTTTAAGACACTGCATTTAATCTCAGATTTTTTTTTGATTTGTATTCTTTTTCTCAAAGAATCCCCCTCCCCACACTAAATTTGTTTAAGCTTCAAGCAGCATGAAACCTGACTCAGATATAACCAGAGCTGTTAGAGAGCAAACTGCAGCATCAGAGGCAGCAATCAAGATGCTTCTCTTTCTGTTCTCAACATTGTCCCGCACATAATACATGTTTAATGAACACGAGTCGTTTCTTGCATGCCGGGCCCCTGGCAAGATCACAGAAGACACAACTGGGAATCTCTAACACAACTTTCCACCACTTGACTTTGCACAATATTCCTAGCCCTCTGAGGCTCACATGATTTCATTTCTCAAATGATGCTATCTCTTGGGCCCTGTAAAGGTTGGATGATGCAAAAAATGTGTATTAACTGTCCCTCCTCATTCTTTCTCTTCCCTCTTTTAATTTCTTTCCTTCCCTTTCTTATGCTCCTCTGCCCTGAATTTTCTTTGGGTCTTCCTTTTATTCTTGTAAGTGAAATATTTGCTGGGCTCTTACTAGCCATGATTTGCAGATCAGACCTCCCTTACTTTGGATATCTGAGGAATATCTAATTTTAGACCAAATAGAGCCTGGGTCATGTCAGATTTGAAAAAACCAGTTTAAATTCCAGGCAATATGAATAATAACTTGAAGCTACTGCAAGACTCATCTCTTGAAATGTTAAGATTTCATATGGAACTTAATCCAATGACCACAATCTCATGTGGCCATATTTCACTGTAGGAAGAGTTCTTCTCATTCTTCCGAAAATACATTTGCAGCAATGAACAAGAAAGACAGTCCCTGCCCTTAGAGGGCTGACATTTTAAGATGAAGAAGGCGGACAAAACAAGTAGCGATCTTGGATAAGATCTTGGTCACAGCTTCTAGGAAAGCATAACTGATGGGGGCCATTCGGAAGACCATGCAAAGCAGAGATGATGGTGAACAAGTCTCAGACAGCGAGAGGATGGGGCAAGCTGATGGATTCACGAATCATTTCAGTGAGAACTTGGTGAGTTCTATTTTCCTCTCCTAATCTCCATCCTTTCTTTTTAATTGAGGTCATTTTGCTTTATAAAATAATACGTTTAGATGCATAGGTTTCTCTTCATAAAATGTATGACAAAAAGAGCGCACACCAACCACTGAATTACCCACAGTCTTCCATCATGTCCAGTAAACCCTCCACAACTTGCTCCCACCCCCCTGACCTGACCCTTCCCCTCTGGGAACCTCAGTTCTCTTGTCAATGCTCATCCATTTTTTCAGTGACATGAAATTCACTGACTCAATTTGTATCAAGATGGTCCAGTCTACTTAATCCCTAGCATTCCTTTTAAATGAGCATGCCCAGAATAATTTCCAGGACTTCAACTATGGTTTGACTAAGAGGGACATGCAAATAGATTCACTCCTTTTGCAACCAGAAATTTTATTTCTATTGATTTAAATTGCACTGTGATGGCAGTCACCAAATCACCCAATCATGTTATGGGGAGAACTGTTTCACCTATCCTGCAATTGTGCAATTGGATTTCAAGCACAGTTATTTTATCTACTTCATTCTGCTCCTCTCTATACCCTTTTTCAGTCTTGCTACTTCTTGATGAGTCACTGATTCGTGTGTCTCACAATCCCCCTTTTTACCAGAGACCTCAAGAGAAGGATCCAGTCCTTAGTACCCATAAGGATCTTTTGATCTTCAGAGATTTGGCAGATGTACCCCCACATGTTTATGGAATCAGAAATGTTTAAAGTGTGATGAGAGATCTTTTCATTTGGCTGTGTTCACAGCGCAAAAATACTTTATGCAGCATCCCGTCATTGAATATTCATTAGTCTCTTCTAGAAGGCTTGCACGGATTGAGTGCCCACTTCTGTGATTGAGATAGTTCACTGTAGAAAACTTTATCACTATAGTTTCCACTGAATGGTCCAAAGACTCCCACCTCTGCACCAATATGATGTGTCTTGTCTATCTTTCAGATGATAGCCCTTCTAGTCCTTTTATGCTTTCCCATGTGAAACATTTCCAAAATATTTTAGATACGTATAGTTCTCAAGTCCTTCCCTATCTTGTCATTCTTCTTTGAATGAACTTCATTCTCTAGCATTCCTTTCAAATGAGCACAGAACAATTTCCAGGCCTCCAAGTATGGTTTGACTAAGAGGGAACACACATAGATTCACTCCTTTTGCAATCAGAAATTTTATTTCTATTCATTTAACTTGTGCGGTGATGGCAGTCACCAAATCACCCGATCATGTTAGGGTGAGAAATGTTTCACCTATTCTGAAACCGTGAGATTGGTTTTTCAAACACAATTATCAAGTTTTATATTTGCCTGTCTCTTGACTAGAGCGTGACACATACAGGCTCAGAGAAAGGAAAAAGAGGAAAAGGGATTTACATCATTGAGCCCTACTTTGCCAGGCACTGTGACAGATGTTTTATATACATGATCTCATTTAATCCATGTAATAACCCTTAGAGACAGGTGTTATTCTTGCAGTTTTATTAAGACGGGAACTGAGGCTCAGGGAGATTAAGCAATTAACCCAAGGTCATGCTGCTTCACCCCCTTGGCTGCCTCCTCTCCCTCACGTAGCCCTCAGTCTTCAAAAGAGAGTTTGGCGTGGAGCTCACAGTGCTATACATTATGTTTCAGCACTCAGTTTATCTTGGAAGCAAAATCTGATCTGACCACAGGACTGTTCAAAATCTTCCAATGGCTACCTGGTCACTTTGAATGCATTCCAAATTCCTTTTGATAGAACATCATGCCCTTCTCCAGAGGGTTGCCCATCATAGCCCACAGCCAAATCTGTCCCTCCATGTATCATTGAAAATAAAGTTTTATTGGCACACAGTCACACCCATTAGCTTACATAGCCTGTGTGCTGCTTTCCTGCTATGATAGCAGAATTCAGTCATAGGCAGAGAGATCATGGCCTATGTATTCTACTTGCTAATGGGTCATTTACAGCAAAGACTTGCTGACCCCCTTCTCTACACAATCTAACATTCGCCTTTTTTTATGACCTCCTCTCTTGCTATTACTCTGCTATTCCCATGTCCTCACCACACTGCCTTCTTTCTCATTCTCCAATCTGTCAAGCTCTGCCATTTAAGAGCTTTGACCCTTGCTGCTTCCTTGACCTGAAACCCCCGTTCATCAGAATTTTCCATGTTATCTCCTTTCCATCTTTCATCTCTTATCTCAAGCATCACCTCCTCCAAGGTCTCTTCCCTGACCATCCTAGATGGAAGGGTCCACACTGCCATGCCCCGGCATGCTCCCATTACCCATTATTCACTTTTAATAACACCATCACTTCCTAAACTTGTCTTCATCAGATATGACTCTGTCTTCTCCAATGAGGGCTTCGAGTTTTGTTTTGTTCCCAACTTAATCTCCGGCACCCAGAAAAAAATGTCTGATGTATAACAGGAGCTCAGTAACTCTGCTGATGCAGCCATTGATACATTAAAATACTTTTTGTCTCCCAGATCCTGAACTGAGAATCAAATGCTAGGGATTTAATTTTTTTAAATCATCAATTACTCTATAATTCATCAATTCTGTGAGCATTTGATTAACGCCCAATATGTGCCAGGTAGGGGACTCCAAAAGGACAACAGAGAAGCTCACAAGAAAAAGGATGGAAGTAAAGCCATTAAATCCACAATAGTGCTGAGTGTAAGCTGTGCACAGAAAGTTACATAAATATAGAGGGTGGAAGGCAAGAGAGCCTTCTGGAGAAGGGAGGCTTGACGAGTTGAGGAGAGACTTTCCAAGCACAGAGAAGGGACTTTGCAAGAAAATGGGATACGAAACTGGTTCACACCTGGGGTCAACTGCAAGCTGGCTCCATGTGACTAGGTTTGGAAGTGGTTAGGCCAGTGGCAGAGAAGTACCTGAGAGATGAGGACAGACGGAATCATAGGGAGCATTAGAAGGATTTTAACCAGGATAATGAGAACAGTTATGTGCTTTAAAAAGAGGCTCTTGCTCTCCCTGTACCAGCAAGACTTTTGCCTTTGCTGTCAAGAGAGACCGATTTAAAATTTCTTGTTTAGTTCATGGTAGAAGAGATAAAAGCCAGAGCTCAGATCAAGACATGGCCATAAAAAAATGGAGAGAAGGCATCGGCCATGGGAAGATCCCAGGGATAAAAGAGGCAGGATTTAGAACTCACAGGATATACAACAAGGAGAGTCAAGCATAATCTCTGTGTTCTCTCTTAGGTGACAAAGTGAGAGGGAGGTCGTTGAAGAAACTAGAATGTGAGAGCAGAGTTGGAGATGATAAGAGGGCACTTGGGTATGCAGGAGACCTGTGCTATTGGATTGGGATCAAAAGGCAACTATATTTTTGCCTTCACTGTCTCTTTAGTCTTCATTCAGGGGCCAAGATCTTCCCTTGGCTCTAAGTGGTCACTGGAGGTAGAACTGGAGGTTGGAGACAAAGGAGCATGATTTTCCCCAATAGTCTCAGAAAATAAAAAGTCCTCTGTTTATGGGGTTCTATACAGGCATACACCCATTCACACATGCACGCATATGTACACTCACGTGCACACACATGCCTGTGTGCATATGTAATACATTTATGCATGCAATACCGATTACATACACACACATACATACACATGGCTACGTGGCTGTGTGATGTGCATGTATTTCCTAGGGTGGGACATTTTAGTTTCTTGGGTGAGACATTACAGTGTCCTACGATGGAACATTTCGGCTACTGAAGAGAGACACACGTGTCTCTAAAGGAGCTGAAACGTCCCACCCTAAGGGAATACTGGCTGCAAGTTCAATCCCCTCCCTCCTTGGCTTCAGTAGGGAAGCCTGGTGGGAAAGAGGGTGGTCCTATCCTCTCTGCACATGCCAGTTTTCCTGATTTCTCAACAACTGGCTGCTATTTCTTGTCAACCCAGTAGACTAAGGAGCTGGTTCATGTAGGGAGGAAAGGAGAGAAAAGAGAAAGGGAGAGGGGCATGCATCCGGACAGCACCACACACTGGAGTCCGCTAGTCAGTGGAAGCTGAACTCCCTAGCCGCCAGCCAGGCTCTTGGTCAGAGCTGACTCTTTCCCCCCAGGACATTCTCACGGTGGCTCCTGCGTGCAGCTTTCTTGCCCCAGGGAGGTACACCACTATTCAGACAAGGAGTTCTCAGCTCCTTCTCCACCGCTAAGCATGCTGAGAACAGCTCTGACCTTGTTCTACAAAGGTCTCCTTGCCCTTGCAGGTGACTCTGCTCAGCCCACAATGACCCCAAGCCTGTCTCAGGGAACCACATTGGTTTAGTGAAAATGCATCCTCATTCAGAGGATGTTACCATTTGTCACACCTCACCCAGTGTTACCTGGACTCCAGTCAGGCCTTGCGAGCAATCTCTTTGAAGTCCCATGTGCTAAAACTACCCCACCTACCCTGGGAAGAGAGAATGAGCTCCCCTTACTCGGCGACAGCTCCCCCAGAAGTCCCCCTCACACACTTCCTTTTCCTCTTGTGACTAGACCCCTCTTCCATTGAGTTAAAACATTTTAAACAATTAGATTATAAAATGCACAGATCCTAAGTATATAGCTTGATAACACTGATAAATGTATAACAGGGTAAGAACCCTTCCAACCGAATCAGAGAACATATCCGTCACCCCAGTCCCTCATTTCCGTTTTCTTCCAATCCCCACCTCCCGTTGACTTCAGCTGGTCTGACTGCTGTCACCGTGGACAGGCTCTCCCTGCTCTTGAACTCCATATAAGTGGAATTATGCAACATGTGCCCATTTATATCTGGCTTCTTTTGTCCAACATAATGTCTCTGAGCTTCCTCAATGCTGTTAGATGTCCACAGTCCATTCTTTTCTTTTGCTGAGTAGTATCAATTGTGTAAATATGTAATCATGTGTCTGTTTTCCGGCTGGTAGAGAGTTCCATTGTTTGTAGTTGGGACTATTATGAAGAAAACTGATATCAATCTCTCCCGAACAGAGACCTAAAACCGTATTGCCAGGTCATAGATAAAGGCTTTTTCTATAAACGTTATAAGAACCTTCCAAACTATCTTCCCAAGTGCATACATCACGTTACTTCCAGTGCCTCTACACCAGTAGGGACGATGCTTGTCAGATTCTTAGAACTCAGCGTCCACTTGGGTGGGTGTAAGCTGGTTCCTCATGTTTTTAATTTGCATCTCCAACGTCCTTTCTTGCTCAATGTAATTCCCCTATCTAATGTCTTGTGTGACAGAAGCCAAGTGACAACAGATCTGATGATTCATCCTCTCTGGGACCCCAAATGTTGATTTCCTTGCGTTGGATGGGAAGTGCAGATATCCATTTGTCTTATGGTCTTTCATCTCTGCAACTCCGACACCGTCTGCACCCCGCTAGGGCCCTGGTGGGCATGCCAAGCATGATGAGGGAGCCGATTGCCCCAGCCCTCCCCTGCAGCTGGAGACATGGAGGCCTGGAAACTCAGCCAGGAAGGACTCCTGTGAGATTTTTGGCTCTCTTACAAGCAGCCTGGGAGGTGGAGGAATGATGGAGGGAAATGTTAAAGTGAAAATGAACATCTGACATCTTAGCTGGTGCTTCTTCGAATTGCCCTTCATTCTTGGACCTGTGGAGAGCTGAGCGACATCAACACAGATGAAGGATCTTCTGGGAAGGTGACATTTGTGAGGCTTTTCCCCTTTATAGCTGAAGTCCCCTAGAAAGGGTAAAATTTGCTTCTATTCTGCTTGTTCTTCTTTCTATATATTCAGAAGAAAGAAAAAAAAAAAACAAGGAGGCATTTCCCTTCTAAGATTCCCAACGTAGAGAGAGAGAGGGAGCTGGAGTCTCATTTCTCTTTACACGTGAGGCCCCTGCATCCCAGAAAGATCCCGCATTAGCCCCGGACCCCGTCTCCACAGGCAACAGATCAGCCTCTCTCCAGAGCCAGTTTTGAAAGTCCCTGAAATTTCTGAAGTCTTCACTGAACATGAGCACACATCTGACCTCTAAGTTGATTTCATCACCCAGCTGGCCCCTATCTGAACCCCTGTCTCCATGGAGAATTCTTGAAATTCATCCTATTCTCCACCTGCAGCTGTTTTCTGGGATTTGGAGGGGGAAAAGATATGGCATTTGTAAGTTTCCTCAGTGCCTCTGCCCCTCTTCCCACCAAAGACTCTTTCTTCTGTGTTATCTGATCAATGCGATTCAGCCATTGTGCAAATGGCAGACTATTGAAGCCAAGCCCACACCTCCTGCCTGATGGCAAAGTTCAGCTGGCAGGAAAGTAACGTGAGACAACAGGGTATCTGAAATCACCCAAGAGCAGTAGCCGATCAATGGACAGGAGGCCAAATGAAAGTAAGCCGTCCAGTGAAAGGCTAGTAATCAAATGAGCCTCCAGAACCCAGAAAAAACGGTCTTACTCTGGTCCATTCTGCCACATTGTTCAAGAGGTCATAACCATCAGACAACACATGTTTCTTTTTCTTCCACCACCTGACAGATTCGGTGCTAGGAGCTAACACAACAGAGATCATCAGGATGGAGGGTCCCCTTCCCTTGTAGGGAAGAACCAGCCTTCAATGAGTAGCTTCAACAAGCTCTCAGGAGTCAGGTTCCTGGATGAAATACAGTCCACAGAGCAAAGTAAATAAAAAGTTGTAGTCGGGGATTACCTAGTTTATCAAAGTCACCCTCTGACTGTGCATTGCTTTTCAATACCAAGTGAAAAATCAAAGATTAGTAAGTACGGAAAGTGATTACCTACAAAAAATTAATATGATTTCTCGAACCATCTTGCATTTCATTAATGAGCCAGCTACCTGGCCAGGTTATACTTCTTTATAACGCTAATGATTTTACTAGAATTGGGAGTATCATTTATTATGGATGGTGTTGGGCAGTAAGGGGTAAGAAATGCCTCAATTTTCCAGAAACTCTCATCTGGCATCTGCAGTCTTCTCCCAAGATGCCACATTTTCGCTCTAGATTTCTCAGAGCTACCCAGCCCAAAAGTCCCTCCGGAGAAAAAGCCCAAGAGAAAAAGCTCTTGAAAGGGAGCCAGAGATTCTGATGAAACGGCTTTCTGCTTGTTGAGCGTATCACCCTGGTCAGTTGTGGACAAATGCAGCACAAACTGCGGCTGACTTCGTGTGCCTGGAGCCCAACCAAAAAGCACGGCTAACCCACGTGTACGAGCCTGAGGAAAGAAGAGTCACACTGATCAGACCTAACTACCAGCAGCCACAGTGTCAGGGGGGTCTCCATCAACCTGCCGGATCCATGAAAAGATGATCCAGTCTCCAACTCATGGTCTGCTCTGCAGATTGGAGACGAAGAGCTTAGGACAGATCAGATGACCTACGGAGTGAAGTGGGCGAGCTAGCCGCCCAGGGCACCGTTCCTGGGGACGCCCATGCCGCCCAGGAGCAGAATCTTGACAGACTGCAAGCCCCTCAGGCAGAGACCCACCCCACAAGCTGCTCTCCTCCTGCCACAGCTGTTTCCGTTTTTTATTACGATTTTCTCCGCCTTTCATTTTTCAGGCCAAGGAGAAGCTCAGGGGGCCCATCTGTTTCCTGCTTGCTCTTTCCCCGTTCCCAGAAGCAAACACACACAGCACTTGCACGCGTGCACACACACTCCACACCAGGCCACCGCAAGCTCCTCCTGGGACAGAGAAGAGCAGGAAGCAGAAGTGAACACAACCCACTCATCCTCACTCCAGAGACCCCAAATGAGAGGCAGCCCTGGAGAGAGGAGGGGGTGCCCCACAAAGGACCAGAGGCAGAGTGTTATGAGGAGAGAAGTAGCTAATACAGGGCAAGAGTTTCTCATTAAAACAACAGATTCTCTTCCATGGAGAGCTCTCCGTTTTGTTTTTGTTTTTCCTTAAACATTCCTCGTAAAACAAAAGGAAACAAGTCTCCTGGTTTAAGACCACAGTGCAAAGTCACTGGCGTTCAGAAGGCCTAGAAGAAAGGAGTCCATCGGGCTTAAGAGAAGTTAGAAACCAATGGAGAGAGCGTCTTCCCCCTCAAGATGCCGGGCGATCATGTTGTCCCTAAAAACACAAGATTGGAAGAGTCAGTCAAGGACTCCCAGGCCCAAAGGACAGGCTGAGTCTTGGAGGTCGTTGTCACATAGAAGTGCAAAACGGAGCTCTCTGGTTATCCTTGGTCATATGGCAGGAGTAAGGCTTCAAGGCCTGTGAATTCTTCCCCCGGTGTGTGCCTCACAGGCACCCAACTAGAAGCAGCTGTTGCAGTTCCTGCTCAAGTGAAGGAACGTGTCTCCTTGACTCTGCCGTCATCAGAGTTGTCTGGAGCAGCCATTTTCTTGTGAAGTTCTGGACTGGATTGTTGGAGACACCCAAGTGCCGAATCCTGAGCCAGACAATCTGGGAGGTTCTTTCTCAAGTCCCGCTCTGAGATGCTCACACAGAGAAGTAGTCATCTCTCCAGTAATCTGTCCGGCATCTCCGTTCACACTGTGGGATGGCTCATCCTCAAAGGGCAGGGTGTCTCCACCTTGGGGGACCCTTGACACTGTGCTGGGAGGTTTGCACCTTGACGTCTATCATCTCAATGCCAGTAGACTCCCTCCCCAGATCATCTCTAGATATTGCCCAAATGTCCCCCAGGAACAAAGTTGCCTTGATTGAGAATCACGGCTGTGGATCTAGATCCATGAAATTCTTAAACGTTGAAAGTTACCATCTCCAGAGACCTTGAGCAAGTCACTCCTGAACTAGTGCAGCAACGCCTCTTCCCAAGCTGCCTAGAAAAATCCTAGGTGTTTATTTCTGTTTTACTTTGCCATTGCCTCCCCACTGGTTTATCTGAGTTTGTCTCTTTTACAGAAATTGTTTTCAGGCTCCTAAAGGACTAGAGCTGTGACTTACTCTTTTTTTTAGGTCTCATCTGTAGACATTTGCAATTAATAGAACATTTTACTCATCATAGCCTACTTGGCTCCTAGTAAGCGCCCAACAAGTATCAATGGAAAGGAGGAAGGAAGGAAGGAAGAGCAGAGGATAGATGAAAGGAAGAAGTATTTCCTATCTCCCCATTGTCTTTCTCACTCCTCTTCCCATCTCTTTCCTTCATGGCCCCTTTTCCACCAACCTCAATCTTGTTGCTTCCCTTTCTTGACTCTGTTTTGTTCATGATATTCTTTTCCTTAGGATGCCTTTTCCCTGTGGTCTTCCACCCGAATTCTCCAAATTCCGTCCATCTCAATGGTGGAAGCCTTCCTGGGACCTTGACTGCCTACCCCCATACCATATCCGTACTAAAGAGTCTCTTCTTTCTCTGAATCACCAAAGCATGTTGAAGGGACAGCTGTCTTTGATCAAATCTAACATGTCATTCATTAAAAAAATAAAACTCACTTCTTAAAAATGAGACTCGTGTGTTACGGGACTTCACCTTTTCTATGCATTTGCCTATATTGTGGAACTGTATTTATGTCTACACACGTGAATGTAGATTCAGATGTAAGTGCGACACTGAGAAGTAAGAATGAACACGTGTTTCTGCCTTCAAGAATCCTTGGACAGATATTCAATTCACTGGGTGTTTTATTTAAAAATGTATACTTGCATCTTTTTTAAAGGAAAGGTGCAGGCCAGAAGAGAGAGGAGAAAGAAGCATTATTTATTTAGTTGGTTAGTTGTATATCCTGGTTGTTCTCCCCTGCCCGGGACCTGAACCCAAGTCCTTGGGATGGGTGTGAGCTGCATTCAGGCCGGAGGCAGTTGGCCAAAGCACTGCTCCACCAGGACGCATCTCCTTGCACATGTTTCAAGCCTAATGCATGCATTTTGAAATAGTGACTTGTACTGGCAAAAAACAGATATTTATATACACATATTAATGAAGAAGAGCATAAAGTACAAGTCATCAAAACATCTTGCACCTGAGCCCATACTCAATGCAGAAGCTCCACAGACCACTGGACCCACGCATTCTGTTTTCGCTTGCACCACTTTGTGGAAGAAGAGGACCCCACCTGCATCTGTCCAGGCTCAGGTCCCAGCTGGAAGTGGCTAAGGGGGACGCTGAGCCCAAGAATCTGAAGTCGGAACTCAAGAATTTCTAAACAATGTCTAGTCTAGGTCTCACACCAACAGAGCAAAAATGTCTTCACCCTCCTAGAATCCAGCACACCTCACTGCCAAGCCTGCTGCTGCCCATCGCTGGAGAATCAGGGCCCCTCAGGGTTTGGTTCCAAGGGAGGCCATGGGAGGCCAAGCAGGGAATCCAGGAATTTTCTTCCCTCCAAGGAGAAATCAGAAAATATCTTCTCACTTGGCTCCTCTGGAAGCTGCAGATAAGAAAGCAAAAACAAATAATAATTTAGAAAAAAAAAAAGTATTAACCTGGGTCATTTGAGAGGTAGCTGCTGAGACATGATTAAATGGGCAAGGATTTTTATTAGAGGAAATGCCTGTGTGAGGGAAAACAGGGAGCGAACTGGAAAAGCTGAGGGAGCCAGAGAACCACAAAGCAAGCTTGACCGGCGAGGAGAGACAGAGAGAAGTTTGGGTAAGAGCTCTAGACAGCCTGGCAAGGCCACATGGGAATCCTCCAGCCAAAGTCAGCCTCCCCAGGAATGCCAGTCCCCACAGATGGTTTCCCTTAGGGCATCCTCGCTGCACTCAGCCATTGGCCAGGAGCCTGTGGGGGCGTGGCTTCTGCCCCAACATGGCACCGGCCTTTGGTCAATGGTGGAGGCGCCTGTTCATGGGAGGTAGGCCTTGAAGTAGGTCATGTGCATGTGTGTAAAGGACACCGCATGGTTGGTGAAGTAAGGATTGAGACCGTCTCATCTCAAGATCTGCGGAGTTTTAAAAATGACTCTCATGGAAGACCTGGGTGGCTCAAGTGTTAAGCCCTGGCCTGGGGCCCAGCTCACATACAATCCAAGGACCCAGATTCAGGTTTGTGGGGTGGAGGGAGCAGCTAAAATGAACAACTAAATAAATACAGTGCTATTCCACCTCTCCCTGCCTCCTGCCTGCCTGCCTGCCTTCCTCGTTAATAAACAAATAAACTACAGTATAACCATTGCCTTTTCTCATCTGTTCTATGATTCCATATAACCACTGTTCATTCTGTATGAACTGGTTTCCCTTGAGCTACTTCGAATATATGGAGCACAGTAAATGACCCTCAATGTTTTTATTTCACTACTAAGCATATAAGCATTCCTCTGCAACTGTGAAAGTTCATGCAGGTTGTGAACAAATTGCAGATATGTAGAAGCAAACAAAAGCCACCCAGTGGAGACCTCCAGCATTGGCCATGTGTGTTCTTGTATCACACATGTACTCTGTGACTGCATACGTCATTCCATGATGCGTGTTCCCTGTGAGCGAATGTGTTCTTCATCATGCATGTGCTCTGTGAATTGATGTGCCATTCTATCATGTGTGTCATGTGAGTGCATATGTGTTTTTCATCAAATATGTGTTCTGTGACTGTAGTTATCTTTCTATCATGTATGTGTCCCATGAGCACGTGTTCTTCATCCTGGATGTGCCCTGTGAGTACATGTGTGTTCTTCCATCAAATATGGATTGAGTGTCTTTCCATCACACTTGTGCCCTGTGAGTGGAAGAGTGATAAGCAGAGACTTATGTTTAGACAGGTGCTGGGACCTGTCTCATACATCCTCTTAAAGACCCTGTGAGATAGGAGCATTAGATCCACTTTCCAGGTATTGGGGTGAGAAAGTGGTCGTCAGAGGAACCAGTGAGGCTCTGAGAGTAGGTCTGTGGAGGGCTAACCAAGGACCAGAAAGCAATGACCCGACAGCAGAGTACCAACGACCAGCTCCTCTCTGAGAAGCAGTTCCCAAAGCAGTCTGCAGCTCCCACCACCGCTGATTCTGTCCTCTCCCTTGGAGATGAAGCCAGACTGAGCGCTCACTGGATATCCTACATGAACTCTGGAAAAGGCTCCCATATGCTCCCTTGGAGACAGATGAGGTGTCTTTCTTCTGTGAGTGTCAATATTCACATGCATTTCACTCAGGATTCAAGGGAGAAAAAAAGATACCCATTCATCGGCTCATGACAAATTCCCCATCTTACCTTCAGCGTTAGAACAGAATCCCACATCAGTGAAACGGTGATTCCTGAGAGCGATGCAGAACTCCCCCGCTATAGCATACGAGCAGACCACTCCAAAACCCGATCTTACTCCTGCTCTCATCTGACTGCATCTGCTTTGAGCAAACAGATGATTACCCAGAAGGAATGAACATAATACCACCAGAGAGGCTAAACTGGGACATGCTGACTTTTGATCATCTCTGTTTATGGGGCTATGAGGTCTGTCCGCTAGGCTTTATTTTCTACCTCCAGGATTGTTAGTTTCCAGGTCCCTGAGCTCCTTAGAGCAAGGACCCCTCCACTGTGTTCTCAAGTCATAAATTTCAAACTATTACCACAGTCAGACAGATTTGAAAGACTCCTATAAATAGCATACAATTAACCATCACTGTCAGCTGGAAAATCAGCTCAATAGCCATTCAAGTTTCTGTCCAAGGTCCTTTACATTTAGGAAGAATTAGAAAGATTCCTCCTCCAGTCAGAGCTAGACTCTCGGAAGCTCTGGAGACGGGGGAAGTGTAAGCTGAGAGATGGAGCCAGCCATGAGGAGGAAGAGCTGTGCAAATCCCATGCACATGCGAGTGCACTCCCACAACTACCCTTATCTTTTGACACAGATCACTTTATTGGAGCAGTCCTACAAGAAATCCTAGGAGATACCAGCCTGCACATTTTCTACCAGTCTGCTCTGGCACCAGAGATACAAATGCAAGTGGGGACATACCTGGACTTCTAGCTCTTGGCCACCAGAGTCCTTGAGAACCAATGCCAAGAGCAAACACACGTCATCCCAAGAAGCAGACGGGGAAAGACTGGCTACTGCTTACGAGACATCACTGGCCAAGAGGGAGCGAGCTAAGCGGGATAAAAGATAAGCAAGTAGGCTCAGTTTTGACTCAGTTTACTTCATTGATTTCTTTTCTCAGGCTACTCCTCCTCTTAAACACTCATGGTGCCATTCACACCGAATGGAATGGCCGACTCTTTCTTCTCCTTCTGCTCCCCCGCCCCAAGTCTCCTCTACAGTCTCAGAACACCTACCTGTCCCCTAGTACCTAGTTTCAATCCCAGCATCTTGCAATAATCCATGTTCATTATCTGCTTCTCCCATGAGATTGACCCTTCAGTGAAGATGATGTGAGTATTTGCAGCCCAATGCCTGCCACCCAGAGCAGACAGTGATACTGGTTTTGTCACTGCTGTGAATGTAATGGGGGCAAGAAGACACATTGGTGGCATATGGCAATGCTTTGTTTCCTAATCACTAAGACTCCCCGTCCTTTGAGGACCTAGGAAGGAAAACCAAACTCCAAGGAGGATCAGACTTCTGGGCTCGCTGCTGCTTCTTCTGTGCCTGGTCCACTTGAAACTGACTGGGATTGTCAGTGGAAATGGTCTTAGTCTATGCGGGCAGCTCTCACAGGACCCCGTAGGTTGGGTGACTTACACACAATAGGAATGTGTTTCTCACTGTTCGTAAGCCTTGTAAGTTCAACATCAAGGCACCAACAGGTTGCATTTGAGGAAAGAGCCCATTTTTTGGCTCAAATACCCCCATTTCACTGTGTCCTCACACAGTAGAAGGGCTGAGGAGTTTCTCTGGGGTCTCCTTTATAAAGGGCACTAATCTCACTCATGAAGCTCCCTTCTCAAGTTCATTACCCTCTAAAGACCCCCATCTCCTCATACCATCACGTTGGGGGGTTAGGATTTCAACACATGCATTAGGAGAGGGAGGCACAAACATTCAGTTTAAACAGAAACGTAACCCCTTTTGCACACCGGGGCCAGGGGCCTTTCTTATGAGACAACTCTACCAAGGACCATATCATTATTTTAACCTTGTTCCACCTCTAAGTGTGCCAAGATTTTGAAAACAAAAATGATAAAGACAGAAGATAGACTCGATTTCCCCTGATTAAGGAGGAAGTTTCTACCCTCTACAATCTGGAAGCCAGCAGAGGTTACTGAGATGTCTCTCTCTCACCTGGGACTGACAATATCCATTGTGATCTCTTAACAATTCAGAGTCTCAGAGAAGAAAGAAAAAGACATGATGCCATCCAGAAATTTCAGTAACAGTTAGACCTGGCCCTGGTACTTTGTATGGGGAATGAATGTAAATGCAAATGGCAATATTCTACCTGGGATCCCTTATAAAATCGGAAAGCTTTTCTAGAAGAGAACTGTGGCCTGGGCTGCATTTGAATGCATCCTGGGTCTCTCTGGCCGCATTCTCAGTCTATTTTCAGGACAGCTGCTCTGCTATCTTTTCTCCTGCCCACAGTCCAGCTGCGCAGGAACAAGTGGGATGTTTGTTCCAAAGGGGTGTGAGGAGATGAGGGCCAGGGTGGAGGGAGGCTGAGGACCAGCAAAGCACATGTAAGATCTGGAAGCAATCGCACCAACGCTGTCTTTCTGTCTTCAAATGGAAATCAAACGTCTCCTTTACACTGTCGTTCAGCCAGGTTTTATCTGAAGCTCTCTCAAGCTTCATTAACGACAGTGTTTCTGGGGGCCAGGGGGACATGGGGTGTGTCCATTCTGAATTCCAAAGAAGGTTGCCAGCGCAAGTTGGAGAAATAGTCTTCTTAATGATGACTTACCTATCTCTTCATTCATAAGTCCAAGTGGGAGTTCATGTTTTCAGCTGCTTCTGCAGTACTTGCAGCTCTTACTGAGCTGTTCATTCACCCAAGCAGCCAGTTTCCTTCCCATTCATTTGGCTGATTTGGACCTATCTCTGCCCACCTTCAGATCATTCTGGATTTGGGTGGTGAAGCCATTGAAAGGGACTTGTCCCTTTCAATTACTCATCAAAATTGCATAAACATTTCTTTTATGACTTTATTGAAATGTTATTGATGACAATGTTGGGCAGGACCGATCCTCCTACAGATATTTCCTGCCGTGTTGACAACAGAGTCATATCAGATGGCAGACATGCCCATAAGCTACGGCCATCAGGGCAGGGGGGCTTCCCATCCCCCTCAACACCCTGCATTCTCAACTTGGCGACATCCACCAAGCTTGCTAGAGCTTTTCATGCAGAAAAGCCAGGCGCTGCTATGTCCCTTCCTACACATCCTCTAGAAAAGGACTCAAGGAAAGTATAGTGACACCACCTGTTTGCTTTGCCTTCAGTCAACACCTCCACTTTAAAACATTAAGTGACAATACAGGAAATCCACTATTTCTAGTTCCCAAAGGGAGCTTGAGTTTTAAACATGTTGGAAAGGTTGCTGAAGTGCCGGGATCTCCTCCAGGCAGCCCAGAGTGGGTCAGGAGCTCCATGAGTGGGGATGTCTTCTCAAGGACATCAGGGGACATAAGGAAGCAGTTCGCTGCTCCCCATCAAGACAGCGACTTCGACACTGGCTCTCAGATCTTGCGTGGTAGGGAGAGAGAGCACTTCATACCAGCAGATGCATTGCAGATAAGCCTTCCAGAACTGGTGGCCACCACACAGGAAAACAAGCCGGGCTCCTGAACTGACCAACCAGAGACAGTGTGACTGGAACAGAGACAGTCCACTCCCCAGGGTGCCTTTGGATCATGAGCCTCCTGGGAGTCATGATGGGAGACGGCAGCGGGGTGGTGTCATCAGTGCCGCTAACTGTCTCGGAGACCACCTGGGCGAGTCATAGAGAGACCTGAAGACAGGGAGGCCACTGACTAAGAGGAGAACTTTCTAGAAAGGAAGAAGAGTGATACTGAACAGTGAGCAGCACTGGTGTCAGTGTGTTCTGAGAACTTTGCCTGATTCAGAAGACACTGCCATCCCGCCTCGACAGTCAGGACACCGGGCAGCAGAGAGTTAAGGCACAGGCCACACAGTCTGATGACTGATGACCTGTAGAAAGGTGATGGCACCCCTGACCCTCTGCGCTAAACCCTCCTCTTCAATGACAGCCTCCTAGAATTTAGTGAGGAAAGAGAGACAGAACAGAGTCCCCTCTTGCCAAGTGTCGAATCCTTCAAGGGAGCACTGATGGCAAAGCGACCAGAGAACAGCTTGTCCTGAAATAGATTCCAAGGTCTTTGAATATCAAAGTCACTTCAGTCTCTCCCTTGCAGCTGTCCCCCTCGCCTGCCCCAGGCCTTGCTCTCTTGGGCCCCCACCTGCTCCAGGGCAGCCAGCTTTCACCAGCTCCAGCCTTGGCAGGGTTGGGGACCCATTTGCTTTCAATTACAGGACACACACTCACACCTCCTTACCATCTTTCCATATGAGGCAGGAGAGAGAAATGTGGGTCTGAGGAGGCTTTGAAAAGCCTTCCTTCCACCTCCTTGGCCCCTTCCTTCCCCAGGCAGAGCTCTGGTCCCCAGGGGATATGCTACTGGTGAAGGACTGGGACTTCCCACCCAGAGAAGAAGAGGGAGAAAGGAAAGGAGGGAGGGGAAAGAGGGGGAGGAAGAGGGAGGAGAAAGCAGGAGAGTTGGCAGAGGGGGAAGAAGGAGGAGTCAGGAGGAGGAGCAGGAGGGGGAAGGGAGGACAAGGGGGAAGGAAGAAGGAGTTGAAGAGAAATTGGAGGAGGGGAGGAGAGGAGAGGCGTGAGGAGGAAGAGGTGGCCTCCTCAAAGGAAGACCCTTTTCCCAGGGAAAAGCGCTGTGACTGGTGCCCATTAGCATCCCATGTATAGTAAGGGCTAGGCCTATTGTCATGCAAATGAATTCAGATGACAACACTCTCTCCGGGACAACATGCCCCAGTGCAAGGAAGTTTCTCACACTGCCTCAGCCAATACTAACCGGCCTTGCACCATCTTTCATTAATTATTTTCCCCCCTTCACCCCTGCAAGGTTCCTTTTCAGCTCTGACTCCCTTCCACAGCTGCCACCAGCCGCTGTACCTTCTAGAACAGTTGACAAGGTTCTGAGCAACCACCTCCAAGAAAAATCAGTAAAAACGGGAGTAAAGTCTACATTTCACGTCAACTGCCAAAGAAGAGTTGGAGTGAACAGAGGTGGAGTCCTGGCCGGGCCTCCTGGGGGCTAAGGCTCCCTCCTTCCCCTTCCCTTCATCATGGCGGGACTCTGGAAGCAGTGATTCTTGTCTTGTCCAGTGAGAGCGTGCCCTGGTGGTCATTCAAGGGCTGCTAAGAGGACTCTGAGTCTGACACTAGCAGGGGTGACATGTCTTTGCCATTGTTTGGCCTGCCAACCTCTGACTCCAGACCACTCACGAGTATTTCCCACTTGAGTGGGCCACCCGGTCGCAGGCTGAGACCAGTTCTCTCCCTGAAGAGAGCTCACAGTCAAAAGAAAGAGTAAACAAAGGTGACTTCTGATCAAGCCAGAGGAGTAAAAGCAGACAGACATCTCCTTTAGGCTGCAGCACTGGGCCTTGAAACCTCATCCCCTCTGCTGACCTTCTGATGTCTAGACATCTGGTCCCCAAGCCGCTCCTGGCCTGAGGGTCTGTCTCTGCCACCTGAAGTTAAGCGCGCTCCTCTCTGACTTCTAGAAGGACACTTTCTTGCTCTCACATGGTTTCATAGACAAGTTCGAGCACAGTCTGGAGCCTGAGGATCAAGGCAACTCCTGGCTGTCACTTTACTCGCTGTGTGATCATGAACGAGTGACTTACCTTCTGTTCGTCTGGGTTGACTCGTCCATAAAGTGTGTGTGACCACTGTACTCCCCTCCAAAGAGTTGATCTGATGACTCACCACCTAGTACATGGAAAACACTGCCAATAACCAGCCATTGTAGGAACTTTTCATACTGGTTAGCCCATGTCATTGATCTTCCCAGAGTCCACCTTTTGGGGGGAATTGGGTGGACAAGGCTTATCTAGCTAACTCTCCCCTTGCCAATTCAGTTGCCAATTCACTCTCCTCTGCCCGTTGCTTCCCACCCTCCAGGCAGCCCTGTTCTGGTTTCTTTTCTGTTCAAAATGTCTGTCCACTGCACCACGCATCATAAATGCACCCTTATTCACACCTTGTCCCCTGAAAAGCCTGACATTTCTCTTCTACAGCTGAGTAGATAAGGTGAGGGAAGGTGGGGAGAGGGAGGAACAGATACTCTGGAAATCAACTCCAGCTTAAACATTATCTGGACAACAGATGGGCTTTGTAGCCAGACACAAATTATATGCAAATCATATGCAAATCTAAATGTAAATACTTTGGGCCTGGGGTGAAAATCCTTGAGAAGACATTCCCATTCCTTCTCTCCTCCTTCCCCAGCTGCACTCTGTTTTCTGATTGGTTGGTTTGGAATTCATTATAAAGATTTAAAGGTGCCTATCATTTTCCAAGAACTCATCTCACCTGCTGGTCAGGGGGCAGAGGCTGGGAAGACCTTGGTAAGAAGACATTGCTGTAGCTAATTCTTCAGCTGAGGGGTGTTCTCCATCCCCTCTCATCCAGAACCAAAAGACAGAGTCAGCACTGACAGCTGCAGAGGAGGTCACAAGCCAGTACAGCCTGTCACCTCTCAGGGCCTGCCCTGAGGAGGGTGACTCTCCTGGGCAGCTGGGCCACCCTCTGTAGGAGCTCGGCACCCCGAATGCTCACGCCATCAGGGCTGACTTACACTCTTCATTATTTTCATCAGATGGGAAAGGAAGCAGGAACCAACATGCTTGGGGGTGAGCCCAGGAAGTGAGAAGGGGACAGAGAAGACATGACTTCATTCATTCACTCACCCAAATTGGATCCTGTCCCTGGCAGGCACCAGTCATCACGCAGAGTATTGCATCTACGTTCTCAGAAGATAGACGTTCCATAAGGAAGAAGACTCGGAGAATTGCTTTGCTTTAAGGTTCACACCAGCAGAGCAGTGGCAGAAGATCATGTAACTAGGTGGGGACCGTCATACCTTCCCAGCCCCCACCTTCAACAGGGCCCTCCCCATGGCTGGCATCACCAGATTCTTCAGGCAGCTTACCTTCCCACTTTAGGTTGGTTACATCATACCTCCGCTTTCCTCAGACCTTTTTCCCCAATCCCCACCTCGAGGGTTGTGATTGTACCTTTCACCTCACAGAGAACCCAGGCCCCCAAAATCTACAGTTGTCCACAGAAAAGGAAGTAATGAGGAACATGGGTTTCCGAATGTGTGAGCTGGTCTCTGACTTTTCGCTCTCACCAATGATGCTGTGATGGGTGTTCTGGCTCCTCTGTAAAGTGCAGCCCTGCTCACCTGTGAACTGAAGATGGTCATCATGCCAGGGTTGTGAAGAGGGCGCGAAGGGATTTATCTCAAGAGCCTACACAGGTTCTAGTACGAAGGAGATGCTTAATAAATGAGAGCTATTATTAATAATAATAATAACAGTGTAACATTGATAGGGTCAGGGATTGGGTCAAAATCTTATGACCGATTCTGACAGCCTCCTGTTGTAAGAGGAAGGAAGATTCGGGGGGACTTGCTTACTGTGTGGAAGAAACTTCCAGAAAAGAGTAGGTGTTAGATGCCATTCACAGAAGGATACACTGTTCTAACCTCAGTCAACCTAAAATCAGGGTCAAAGGTCTCAATCAGGGGTGACTGTTCCCCCCAGGGAATGTCTATCCATGTCCGGTTATCATGACTGGAGGAGGGGTATGTCTATTGTCATCAAGGGCCAGAGGTCAATCCCAGCCCCAGCCTCCAACCATGCAACTTAACCAAGTTCTCCAGACTTAACTTCCTCAGGATCCCAGACACAGTGATAATCATAGGACACATGTCCCAGAAGGATTACATGAAGTCAGATCAACAAAGTGCATAGCCAGAGTTGGCACACAGTAGGTGCTACAGAGAGGGTAATCACTCTAATTCTCCTGATCTCCAGCATGGCCCAGGTCAAGGTCAGCCCCTTCCGACCTCACCATGACCTCCAATCATCAGTTTAAAATTGCTAGAGATAGGAAATTTGGGAAAAGCTTGAAATTTAAAAAAAAAAAAAAAAAAAACAACGCCACAATGAGGAGCTGAGAGTGAAGGGGACTTGGGGTGACACCTATGAATGATGACAACAGGGTGTCATGACAGGAGGGTGGGGGTCACTGTTTCACTGCCCGTTGAGATGATTCAAGAATCAAGGTCTCTTCTCAAGGCCACATCCACACCCTCTCTCTCAGCCTTACTCCTTCAAGGCCCTGGCGTTTCTTTGGGGTTCAGATCACACCTGCCTCCTCCATGTGAACCCTTTGTCTGCATGCTGAGTAAGTTATAAACGCTTCTGAGTCTGGTTTCCCTCAACTGTGGGCCTCGGGGTTCGCCAGCTGTCATATCCCGGCCACCCTGTGAATACAAAAAGCATTGGAGTTGGCATGCCTCTGCTATGGGATGAATTATGTTGCCCTCAAAATACCTCAGATCCTAACTCCAGGACCTGATAGTGTGACGGCATTCAGAGACAGGGCCTTCAAAGAGTAATGAAGACAAAGGTCATAGGGGTGGGCCCTCATCCACACGGAGGGGTCCTTGTAGGAAGAGAAGATGGTCGTCCACAAATCAAAAAACTCAGATGAAATCAACTCTCTCCAGAATGGTGAGGAAATTAAGTTCTGCAGTTAAGCCCTCAACCTATGGCATTTTGTTTCATCAGCCCCAAACAAAGGAATGCATCCTCCGAGAGAACTTTAAAGCATCACAGCCACATCTAGCGCACCTGAGAGATCTAGAGGACTAAGTCTCTCACAGGAGAATTCTCTAAGAACGGCCTGCAGTAGACCTTTCTTCTAGTCCTCTTGTCTAGAGCGGCCTCCACCCAGTCCTGCTCCCGACACCCATCTGCAAACAGCCTGTGCATCCGAGGCCTTCTCAGCATGACCCTCGGGCAGATTTCTAGGGCGGTAAGAAAGGTTAGGGGAGATATTTGAGCCCAAGTGTCTGCATTCTGAGAGCTGCTCGTGTCCGAGTTTGGAGTCCAGCGTCTCAGAAGGGATCCATGAGCAGCGAGGCGAGGCCAGACCCACAAGCCGAGCAAGCCTGGCAAAATCATTGCCGTCACAGCGCTTATCTGCCTGAACGTTCTGTCGCCTCTCTCACGCACTCGCTCTGCGCCCTTCTCCCACCCTCCCCTCGTGACTTGCTTTTTTTCCCACGTGTTCATTTTCCATGACCCTTCACCTTCCCTCCCGCTCTCTGTCCAACATGGAATCTCTGTGGAAATAGGTTGAAAGCATGAAAGACAGCCCAGACATGTTCTAGAGACTTCTGTCATTTGTGGGGATAAACAAATGGTCGGAGGGGTCCCCCAGCTTGGAGACTTCCCACCGTTTCCCTGGACCCTGTGGGGACCTCACCTGGGTGGTTGTGCCCGCGGCTCTCAGAACAGGAATTTAGATCCTGGAGCCATTTCCCAAACGTGCTTTTCCTCAGGCCAGTGCTCCACTGCTTTATTCCTGCTTTTCCTCCTCCTCCACCCCCACAGCCACCCTTCCACTGGCAGGGGACAAGTGTCTGCGTCTCTTACCCGCCTCTAGTGCCACCTGAGAATGCAGTCCCATAAATGTCTACCACAAAGGGAAAGACAGAAACCGTAGGGTCTAGCCCAGTTCTTTCCCATCCGCTGCCTGGTTCTCCTTCAGCCTCATCTCCTGTTTCGAATGGTCCCCAGCTCGCCTTCTCTGGGGCCCCGAGCCCCCTAGAACGGTGCTCACTTTCATTGATGCTCCCTTGTGACATCAACAGAGATGCATGGCTGGACCCTCTGGTGGCCTTCCATATGACATCACTGGCATGGTCCACAGAGAAGGACGGGGCGTGGCGTCCCCTTACCAGTGTGGAGGGGGCAGGAAAGCCTCACTGGGCAGAACGAGGGCGGCATCCCAGAAGGCAGCTCTTCCGTCAGATGACTCCGCTTTTGATTCTGCAGCTCACACAACGCATCTCAGCACGCCTGCCAATCGCCTGGGCAGGGGGGTCGTGGGGGCAGTCGGTGGGGGCCAGGAAAGCGAAGGCATCCCCGGAGCCGCCAGCCTTGGCCCGCCATTCCCTCCCTGTGTGTGCATGGACTGTGCTGCTCTGTCCCTGTCACTGACTTGGCCGAGGCGTCACGGTGTGAAGGACGAGGCATGCTTCCTCATGGTTTCCCTAATCCTCCCGTGTCAAGTAACATATGCATCACCCCCCTCGGCCTCCACACAGTTTTGGCAGGTCCTCCACCGACATCTGTTGCCCGAGGTCTGCCCCAAATGAGGGGGTCAGTAGGTAGAGGAGGCGCCTCTTCCTTCCTCTTCTTCTGCCAGCTCACAGCTGGCGGTCCCGGGGGCCAGGCCTTTTGCCTTCAAGCAAGCAGGGAGCAGGCCCCGAGTGGCCGCAGGAGTGGATCGCCAGAGACATCTCCCTGCCCACCCCCACCAGAAGGACGCCCGCCCGGGTGACCTCCTCGACAGCATCCGTCATTGTCTTGGAGAACCGCCATACCTACAGCAAACACAAGAAGGATTAGGACGCAGCATATGCCGCGCGGCCGCAGAACACACTCAGGTCCTTTCTGAGTCTGCAGGATTACTGAGGGGGAGGAGAGGGAGGACCGGGAGCAAGAAAGATGAGCAGGGCCTCAGAGCCACCCGCGTGGTTCACCCAGTGTGGAGAGGAAATGGAAGCCATGGAGCTGGGTGTGTGGGGGTCAGACCGATAGGGGCTTTGAGCTGCAGCCGCGTTCAAGCCCATTGGTGACAGATGTGGACTTTGACCAAGTCAACCACAAAACAGGATCAAAGGAAGTTGAAAAACAACAACTGTGGCTCCCTGGCTAAAGGTTTTTTCTTTCCTTTTTTCTTTTTTTTTTTTTAATCTGCTCTTGGAATGTTCACTCCTTGGGCCTGATCAAGAAGTGGAAAGAAAGTGTGGGAAGAGCTCCATTCACCTGCCTTTAGGGAGGCATCAGAGGGCCAGAAGCCAGTTCAAGGCCTGGAGGATTTGGGGTCCCCTCCACTGCAGCCAAGAGCCAGAAAATACCCACCAGCGTGGCCAGAAGTTCCGAGAACTTGGACAAGGAATCACATCTCCTTTGTCCAAGAAAAAAGATGTTGAGTCCTGATTCGTGTATTTCAAAGATCAAAGGGACAGGGAAGTCAACTGGGTTTCAGATGATGGCCTTCGACTCAACTGTCCCCTTGATTGAGTTCCAATCCAGGTGTTACCACGTCCTGACTGTGTGTGTGACCTTGAGAAAGTCACTTAACTTCTCGGCTTTCATGTTCTCATCTGGAAGCAGGGTTGATAACAGTACCTGTCTTCTAGGAGGGTAATGATTAACGTACTTAAAGCATTTCCTGATGAGAAAGGACTCAGGAAATGCTAGGTACTGTTTTCATGTTCGCTTGTATAAGACTAAGCGTGTCAGCCTACAGAATGTGCACCTTAAGGAAGAGAAGATCAGAAGACTGTGTGTTTGCTCACCGCGCAGGGCTCAGACCTTCCAGCGTGTGACAGTGATTTGCAGATGAAATCATGTTGAACAAATACATGTGAATTTCAGATTCTTCATTCTTTGCACCTAAAGGGAGGCTGAGCCAAGGAAGGAGAGTGGCAGCCAAAGCAACAAAAACAACTGCTTTGAGGGGGAACGCGTGCCTCCAAAAAGGTGGACACATTTGCTAGTACTTTCTAGTCGTGGCCATTTTACTTGCTCTTTAATTGAAGGAGAGCGTGAGAAACATGGGCCGCTGTTAGGAATCATGTCTGTGGTGCTGGAGGGAGTGCTCTTAACTCCTCATGTGTGTCTTCAGATATTCAGCCTGGCTTCAGATCCCCCCCATCTTCCATGTCTTCCATAAAGGCACAGAGTTGTGAGCCAGGCTGGCAAACATAAAGATAATGTCGTTAAAGTACTAGAATTAACCACCTACAATGTAATGATCTCTTTAGTCAGCGGGGATCGTTAGAAGGTTTGACCACAATTTAATTACTATCACCCCTTCAGTCTCCCTCTCTTCCAAACAGACTCTCCTCCCTATTTCTCACATAATCCAAAGATCTAGAATTCTAGCCCTTTCAGCCTAGTCCCAGATGTTAGGCTTTGTCAAGCTGGAGTCCTGTGGGAAAGGGGCCATCACAGCTAACTCCGGGTCAAAGTCTCCACACAGGACTTCTTATCCACCAACAAATGTTCCCAGATGTGGGAAGGAAAGTTGGGGACTGGCTATTTCTCCCTGAGGAGCTCCATGCAGAGAAGAAGTTAATATTTCTCTCTAAGAATATCTTCAAGAAAAATCTGTTGCAACCCAGAACAATGGCAGTTTGAGTCATGTTACGTAGAGTCCCCAACTCTGTAACTCCACAGAGAGCTTGACGATAAGAGAATGGGGTATAATATGTTTGAAAGGAAATGTCTCATCTCAAAAAAAAAAGTGAAACAGAATTTAATTGAATAAATGAAGCAGTGTTCTGGTTTTTAGGTCTAGTCAAAGAAACCAAGGGAAGATGTCCGTGACAGGTGCGGCAAGTAAGTTTCGTTGCCTTTCGGCGACCAGCCCTGATGGTGTTATGGGAGATTCCTGAGCAGGATAGATTGTGAAACCATGAAGTAGCATTGAGTTGACTGAGCTCGATTAGCAATGTCTGCACTGAGGGAGAGGAAGCTGACAGGGATTGATTAGCAATGTCTGCTGTGAATGGAGCCTTAGATTCTATGAAATAAAATTCCTAGTTTTAAAATGTGACCATTCAAAGGAATCAGTGAAGAGTTGCTTAAAATTCCTGGGCCTTCATTTCCATTTTCTTAGACTATAAGAAGGAAAGGAGAAGGAAGAATTACTTCTTTTTTTTTAATGTTTAAATAAACCAGAGTTTGGAGTCATTTTTAATTGTCAAAGCAGGTATGAAAACCCGTCTATCAAAATACAAGGCCCAGTCCCAGACAATTTAGTAAAAGTTGATTTCTACATCTGTAACAGACTTCATTTTTGCCTTCCTCAAATAAAGTATCAGTAATCTTGACTCTTCAGCTACCTACCTATAGATGGGCATTCACGCATTGCATCTTGATGGGAAATCTCACTGTCAAGGCTGAGATGCAGAACATCATTGTGAAAGTAGATCAAGTAATAGACCATGATATTAAAGATATGGCAGAGAGAGAGGAAAAAAAGCATTCGTTTACATTGACCGAAACTGATAAAAAATATTTCTCTCTCTGTCCTGGATATAATTCCTCCTCTCCTCTCCTTCCCTCTCCCTGCAAGTCTTTTTCTCCATCTTGAAGAGACACACCAGAGGGAAGGAGGAAAATGTAACCCTGAACTAGAATCTAGGTTTCCCTCCACAAGGAAAGTAAAGGGGAAGGGAGAGATTCTACAACCATACGTGAGCCTAGAATTTGGAACTAAAGTTAGATGGCGCTGGCCTTACTTGAAAATATTTGTTTGTCCTGACCTAGATTTTAAGAATGATTTTTTGTGTGTGCTGATAAAATGGACCTATGTAACTAGTACTCTTCATTTCTTCCCTCTTCCTGCCTTGAATGCAGATGTGATGACTTGAGCTGCAGAAGCTGTTCTGTGACCAGGAGGCAACATCCATGAGGCTGGAAGGCCAGCAAGTGAAGCTGAAGAAGGAAGTGTTAAAAGTAGAAGGGTGGGTGGATGGAAGCCATCTTTGCGTGCTGCGTTAGCGCTACACCACTGCCATCCAGACTTCCTTGGGAGAAATTACATGCCTTTAAGTTTCTACGTCATTGTTATTTATTAAGGTTTGATTATTTGCAGCACAAGGTATTTCTGTACAACATTTTCCTTACTACTATAATTTGGTATTTTTTAGGCATTGTGTGCATGCTGATTTTCACAATTGCCTTACATTGGGCCATAGTTTAAAGGGATAAATCTAAGTTGTCACAGGGTCACATAGGAAAAGAGAGTTTTTCCAACTAGCACAAGTGGGACCATGGGGATGAGGAGATGAGAGTCTATAAGGAGAGGAAAGCCAGAATTGCTTTGATTGATTGTTCTTATATATTCTAGATCACAAGAACACAGTCTAGACTATCGGCCAAGCCTTTCTGAAGAGTGTTTCCCAAAGCTGTGCCTTGGGGTCAACACCTGTGAGACCTGAGTCAAAGAGAGAGCCCATCTGTAACACTCGCCCCGCACTCATCTGACTTTCTGCAGAAGGTAACCGAGTCAACTCTCGGCACCTATGCCCACAATTCAGAGGACACACCACTTGCCTTTTTCTGTGTACAGCTCACAAATACAGCTCAGCGAATTGCTACAACTTTTCGTTTCAGTGCCCTTGTGCCCACGGCAGTTCATTCTGTGTGTCCTTTCCAACACAGCCTGTCTGGAGACCTAGTACCCCAAGCTCTTAGGAAGGACTCGACTGGGCAAAAAAGACCTCTTTTTTTCCAAACAACTAGAAGTCACTCATTTGCCTTGAAAAGACCATGAAAGACTGCACATAGCATCCCCTGTGTAGACCACGCTGTCTCCTCTCTCTGCTATGCTCCCAGAAACAACCACCAGGGAGGAGGCGTGGGATTGAAAAGAAAGGGGGAATGTTTCTTCTGCCTCTGACCTCTGCCTGGCACCGTCCTGGGAGTTACCTTCCTGGGCAGTCTCTTAGGAATTCCAGAAGCTCGGGTATATTGTCTCCATTCTCTGGGTAAGGAACTGAGATGGGGAGAGGGCAGGTGATTTGTCTGAGGCCCCAGCTCAGTGTGAATGAATGTGAGGAGAATTTGTGCTCCCCCATATTTCTGCGCATCGCCACAATTCCCAGTCTTCCTAGCAGTTATGTTGCTCATGTTACTGAGTTCTAGACTGTGAACAGGGGCAATGCACACCATCTCTCAGCTGGACCTTGCACATTCCTACCCCTGTGACGAGAAGCAGAAAACTCCAAGATGGTTGAGCCATGAGGTAAAAGGATCTTTGAGTCAACTCTTGGAGGGGAGCTGGCCATCTTTGGGGCTGGTACAAACCGGTCCTCTTGAGTTTATGTGCTGCTGAAGCATGATCTCTGCCACTCAGATTTATTCAAAGGTCCCATTTCAAAGAGAGTCCATGATACATGACTCTTGGGATTCAGGGAGGAAACTTGGAAGTAAGAGGACAGAAATATGACACAGATCGTGTCCAGGACATGATCACCCAAGCAGGTGAAACCACCACAAGTGATTTCAGAAGGATTGTCTCTGGAGAGGGAAGATGTATTATGAACTCTCTAGAACATAAGTGGTTGTGTGTGTCTCTCTCTTCATGTAACATAGCACTCAGACATAATGGAATGCAGACAGCACATGTTAGACCAAATCTAGCCCAGCCTCCAGTTGGGCTTGAACTTGGTATAATCATCTGCAGGAAACGTCTCCTAAGGTTGAATTAGTTTTTCCCTTTCTTCAATGTAAGAGAAAGGAACCCCGTACTCTTTTCCTGGTGCGTTCTTTGGGTCTATCGGAGGTTGCTCTAAGAGGATAAGAGCCCAAGGAATTGTTATGTGGTGGGTAGAAATGATCTAGAGAGTCACGCGCATGCACACTTTCAGTCTGCTCTAACTCTTCAGGTCGGGAATCCAGGCTAAGCTCTGAGCAGCTAAACTAGCAATCATCCCAAGATCAACTATCATTAAGAAGCTGTCAAAGAGAAAGCAGGTGGAGAGATGGCCTAGTGAACTAGTAAGGGACTGGGGGCTGCTGGTGACAAGCATCCCAGATTTGGAGGAGAGGATTTTCTATCCAGGAGTCCTGTTCTCAGGATAAAGTTCTTCCCTGGTACGTGACTTGATAAATATTCATTGAAGGGGGAGTGAATCTAATGTAATGCAAATCACATGCAAAGCAACATGTAAATTGGAACCATTCTCTGAAGTCAATAGGTGAGGTACTATGCATATTAAAAGTACAGGCCAACAGCCCAGAGACCATTAAGAGGCACATAATACTAGCAGGAGACCTTTCCAAAAGGAATCTGATAGTCAAGGACTGAGCTTTGCTGCCAAAGAATGTCACCAAGCATGAAGCAGGGAGAGAGGGGCCTTACTGAGAGAGAAGCAGGAGTAGGGACCTCCGCTGGCTCTCCGGTCCCTGTCAACGCTGTATTCAAGGCTCCTTCCTGGCTTTCCCATACTGATCAGACCGATACTGATTGATTAGTCAAATGCATTGAGTGACAGGGAGGCTGTCTGATCCCCTTGTCCATTCGCCACGCTATTCAGGGTGGCTGCTTCATGCCTGCGAACAAAAGAGAAGGGACGCAGAGACAGGCCTCGAGGCTGGTCACTTTGAACTCACTGGCAGCACACGCAAGATTTCACACGCCTTTGTCGGCCCTGAAGGCGCTCCCTCCCAGTGTCACACTCACACGCCAAGCGGGCACGTTTTGCGCAGAAATGCACCCAGGACGATGGTGCACCCAGAAACACAGTGGCACTCTTTTCGGCCCCGCCGCAGCCCTCGGGTCGTGGCGGGTGGTGCAGCCATCGCCATGGCTCAAAGCCAGAGGAGGTCACAAGCTGTTTCTGACTGGAGTCCTCGCCGTGTTTGCTTTCTGTGCCCCCGTAGACCTCCTGACAGGACTGGGGGACATGGAAATAAGTCAGGGGTGACCCTTTTGGTGACCCATAACCTCACCAGCCAGCTCCTGATTGCAAACTTCTGTCTTCAGTAACCGCCCTTAATTCGGGCCTTCTGGCTGGGCCCCGGCAGAGCTGGGCTGTAAACAACAGGGACAAGCCCAGGTCGGGGCACTGGAAGGGACAGAGTGGGAGGAAGCAGGGTGAGAAGGGGCCTGGGGCCATCCACCCTTCCCTCCCAGCATCCCGCCCCTACCCAAGCTGCAGTCTGCTGACTGACTGTCCTGGATGTAAAGCTGATAGAACACCTGGACAATCTCCGGAGAAGCTGCCTTCCATCCCTGCTCCCCTAGCACTCACCTGTGGAAGCCATTCCTACAGGGACTGGTGATATAACAGACCATGCATGTAGACCCTGACTTGACTCAGCTTTATGTATCTCACACATACACACGCACACACACGCACGCACACACGCACCCCCTCTGCCAAAGTGCAAACTCTGTACACCAGGGACTTGTGGCTTTTTCAAAAAGGATCGTCCAGAAGACAATCGGCATGGAAGAATCCATTGCCTCCCATCACTCAGTGGATTTGACCTGATGGCATGGACTTGACCCTTCGATCAGTATCAGGTCTGCACTTATGGGAAAACCATCTCAGCTCTGTCTCCCCAGCACAGACAGGGACACCTCGCCATCTCTGAAACTGGCCACTTGTCCCATCTAATAGTCTCTTTTCATGGATGACAAGCCACCTGAGCAGAGGCCATCACAGGATTGGGTGGTGGGTTCAGTAAGGCCTGGGTTTCAGTGGCCGGACTCCCAGGGCAGTGCTCTTGGACACCCCGCACCCCAAAACCTGGCCTCCGGGTAGCGCCTCAGCAGCCACTTCTGCTGCAGGTCCTCTGTCCTGTGCAGGTTGGTGCAGTGGATTCTTGCAGGTTTCCAATCAACCTAGAGCGAGATCAAAGAAGGAAGCCGGTGACCTGCAAGATTCTGCAAGCCACGCCTGTTGGACCTGTTCCAGTCATTTCCGGAGACTCCCCAAAGCTGGCTGAGGGTCCTGGTGGGCCTCCAAGGGCCATCAGCCAGGTCTGAGGCGGCTTCTCTGATAGCCAAGCATCCCGCCCCCCACCCCGACCCCGACCTCCCCAATCCAAATGCAAATACACCCTATCTTGTGGCAAATGGCTTTTCAACTCATACATCCTTTCAGGTTGAAGGGGCTGCAAATCAAATAGTATAAAAAGATGAAAGTTGCTGGGAGGAAGTCAGTGCTGATAAGCGGCCCTTTATAGGGACGTGAGCCCAGGCTCCTCCCTCTCCCTGGAAGAATCCACACCCATGTGGTCACCTTCCTGGTCCCCTCCAGGCTCAGCCGCTCCCAGCACAGCCCAGGTTATCAGCTCAGAGCCAAGAAGAGGGGCTGGAGGCACCTTGGGGCTTATATGCACATTGAACACTCTGTCGAGGTGATGCCAGCATGACATTTGACCCATTTCCATTTTTCTTTTCCTTTTACAGACGCGGGGGTGAGTTTACTTTGTTATATTTTTCAGTTGGCTGATTTTTAAGGCCTCAAAATGAAGTCCGTGTCACATTTTTAAAGCAATCAACTGCCAAATGTTTCCATGGGTCCTCTTTCAAGGACTGGCCCGGGGCAGAACCTACGCGTACTTGCAAACACAGGCCTGGCTTTTAGACACCGGGCCTCTCACTGCGCATGTCTCTGTGGAAGCGTTGTTGGCTCAGGCTCAGACTCAGACCCACATTCACAGAGGACTTCAGGGAACACCTTCCCCCCAGTTACTGAGTCTCCCCAGGATGAAGTCCTGTGACTCTCTAAAGCGTCCTCTCCTTTACGAAAGCAGGTTTTAGCTTTTAGGGTCCGGCATCATTTATTAGAACAAGACCTTTCCTTGAGTCCCAGCTCCAAAGGCTGGGCTGTTGAATGTGGGAATGTGGGTAGTTTTCCAACTTCCAGCTCCCCAAGTGATTTATTCACTCAAGTCCATACCATCAGGTCAAATCCACTGAGTGATGGGAAGCAAATGGACTGAATAAATTATGAGTGGAGCCCACAGACAGGACCCCTGACCTCACGAAGCCTATGACTTAGGCAGGGAGACAGACACGAATCAAAGACCAACACTAATGCCGAGGGAAGGAAAGGGCAAGATGAAGCTAAGAGGCAGGAAGAGGGTTCCTTGGAGGCCATCACACGGGCTTTGGTGTCCATTCTAGAAGAAGGAGAAGCTTATTCTCTTATCTCTGGTTCTCAGATTCTTCCAAAGGAGACACATCTCCTGGTTTGGGTTACATTTCACTTCCATCCTCACTAAAAGTCTTTCCCCCAAACCAGAGAACGTCTTTCTTCTTATCCCACCTACAGCTGCCCCTGACACCACATGCTCCCATGAAGGAGACAGGATGGGTGTCCAAAGTCTGCACACCAGCCATGAGAAGGCTCAAGAGAGTTGAGGCTCCCAGCCCGGACCAGAATTTCACCCCAACTAGAAAACCAGCGTAAAAGTGATCAAATTATGAATCAGCTCACCTGTCCTGTTCTCTTTGGAAATGTGTCAAGATGGTGCAAGATTAGTGCTCAGAAGCTGAGATGCGTCACTGGTCTTCCTATCATGGGACCCAAACAGGCAAAAACCTGAGTTAGTCAGCTGCTCTCCGTAAGTCCTGTCACTGGTAGAGAGGGTTCCTGTTCCATAGAAAAGTGGCTTTGCTAACAACCACTCTTTCTAGCTTACTAATTGCATGGGACACAAAATAAGCTGCTATGTAATTAGCAAAATGATGGGAAAATGTGTAAGCAATTCAAGTATCATTAGAGCCCCCTCGATGAGCAGTATTTGGTGTCTGGTGACGGGGAAACCAAGTAACTGACCCTATTGGACAATTTTGCAAATAGCTTTCAGAAATCTCTAGACTGGCAATCACTGGTCTGAAAAAGATCTTCAAGATTCCAGTCCAGAAATCTCATTACCACCTGTTCTTCAGTAAGTGAAAATTGTCATCGATTTTACCATCTCCTATTGGTTTTCATTCTGCTTAGAATGGCTTTTAAGTCAGGTAGGTGGCCAGACTAGGGGGTCTCCAAATTTGCTCTCTGAGGAGCAGAAACCCTCAGCTCAACACAGAAGGTCTTATTTTCACATGTTGTTGGAATTATATTCTTCTAAGGTCAAAGGAGAATAGAAGTGGTCGCATTTGGCTGATATCAAAAACAAAAAGGGAGAAGAAAAGCAGAAAGCAAACCTTTTTAGAGGAAAGGTACAGATAGGTATGCAAATGAGCAGGCAGACAGGCAGGAAAGAGAGGAGGAAGAAGCATTTTCACTTATTTTGATTTGAGTGGTTCATTTTGGTTGTTCCCTCTGGTCCCAGGAAGTGAACCTGGGTCCCTGGGATGTGAGTGGACTGTGTTCTTGGCTGGAGCCAGCGGACCTAACTGCTTGTTCATCAGAGCACACCCACCGAGTCAATGTTAGACCAGTCCCTAAACTGTCGACACTGGGATAGAGGTCTTGTACCCTTTTTGTAAAGGAGAGTGGATGTTATATAAAACTCTCCCCCGATCAGGGGCGACATCTCAGGAAAAATAAAGGCCAGGAAGATGGAAGAGTTCCAGGATGTAGCACCAGGCCCTGAAAGACAACATCTTCATTATTTTTCTCTGAAGAAATAGTTTTCCCCTTCACTCTGTCTCAGTTAATAATCCCGCCAGCCACTCGGATGACGAAGCCAAAAAACTAGGTCCTTTCAATTTCACCTCCTAAAACTTCCTGTCATCTCTCCCTGTCATTGCCATCTCATTTGAGCCATGTTTATTTTTTCCAAAATGCCATCATCGCTTCTCCCCCAGTATTGGCATGGCTAGCTCCCTCATGCCTTCTGGCTCTCTGCTCCAATTCCACCTGCTCCGAGAGCCCTTTTCCGCACACTCACGCTAACCTGTGACTCCCCATAACTCTAGCCTTTCCCACATCGTTATTCACAGCAGATCTAGTCGCACCTCTTTAATACAGACGTGGAGGTGTGACTGAGCTCTGTAATGCACAGCTATCTGCCTCCATTTGTATATCAATCATACGTTTTCGTTGCGTATCACTTCAATCGTCCCTGTTGACTTTTCCCTCCAGTGAATAATCTTGTTTTGTACATGGCTGTATCCCAGGCCCTGGAATCGTGCCCGACACACGGCAAGAGGTCTAGAAATAAGAACTTAACGAACGGATGGCTCGCCTTCCTCCACGCTCATGTACCTTTCTGCCCTTCCTCTGCATCTGAGAGACTCGCTTTCTCAAACACAGATTTGGCCTTATTCGTTGACAGTTGCAAATCTCTCCAGACCTTCCAGTTGCCGGCGGGATAAGCTCCCCCTGCCACCATGGTGACCACAGAGTAGCCCACCCTGGCCCCCCCCATGTCCCCGGCTCACCTCCAATTGCCCAAGCCTCACCCACCCAAGGCGCCAGCCATGGGCAACTACTGTGGGTCTCCCTAAGATGCCATGCTCTTTCTTCTTTCCACCTCTTCATGGGGGCATTTTCCAGGCCAACCATGGCCATCTTCCCTCCAGCTGCCAAGCAATCTCTGAAAAGCCCTCCCTTACCACCCGCCAGCCCTCCTTGTCCCCTAGTGCTCCTTGCAGGGTATTTCTTTCAAAGGTTCCAGAACCTAGCAGAGGGGAGTGTGTGCTCTTGTGTCTTGGACTGTCTACTTCCTCGGTCTGGGAGCAGGGGCTGCGGCACTATCCCGTGTGAGCTCCCAGTCCCTGATGGCAGAATTGGAAAAGTCTTCTTTCATGCTTGCACGGTAGCTTTCTTACCCTCCCATGAAACAAGTTTGTGCGGGAGATGAGGATACATTCTTTAAATCTCCTAGCTCTGCTTTTTCTATCTTTCCCCTGAGACTTCTGAGTAACTCAGAAAGAGAGATACAGGCATTATAAAGAGGCCAAGAAAGGACAATGGAGAAGAGGAGTGATATTTTTGTAGCCAAGTAAGACAACATAAATCTGACTTGTGCTCTTTCCTGACACGGATTATGTAACTAAAGCCTGCCCTCGGATAACAGAGGCCTTGGCACTATCTGCGGCCACCGTGAAGAACCGCTGGGCATGGCCAGCGAATGGGAATGGCGAGAAGCTGAGAGTGGACTAGAAATAACTAGGGTTTGGCTTTGATTTCTCGGGGTGACAGGAAAACCAGTCAGGGGGTCAGGAGGCCTCAGGTCCAGTTCAGACTCCAGTGACCCAGGGACCACGTCAGTGCAGCAAACTTCCCACAAGCCCTGACTCAGCTGGCCCTCTCCCCTCCCCTCCCCTCCCCTCCCCTGCTACCCTCTCCTCCCCAGCTCCCCCACTTCCTATTAAATGACTCCATCTGTCCCAAGACCGGTTTCTTCTTCTTTGCTCTGTTT
>RJWH01007378.1:0-40969 GCA_004363575.1 Solenodon paradoxus | reverse complement strand
GTGGAGGTGGTGGAGGTGGAGGTGGTGGAGGTGGTGGAGCTGGTGGTGGAGGTGGTGGAGGTGGCGGCAGTGGTGCTGATACTAGTAGTAGTGGATGCTCTTCCAGAGCAGAGAAGGCCTAAGGTCAAGCCTAATAGTATAAATATCTGAGAGGAATCTGGTCAAGTGCCTCTACTACTCTGACCCTCAGAGCTAGAAGAAACCATCTATACATGCCCAGACTCCACCTGCAGATGTTCTGATATTATGTGGCTGCGAGGATACCTAGGCTTGCCATTTTCTCAAAGCTTTCTTGATAATTACAATGTGACACCAGGGTTGAGAGTCATTGGTCCTTTCCCTCATTTCAGATACAAAGACAGCATGTTCAGAGAGAGAGGCAGCGTGTCAAAGTTTCACAGATGATACTAGAATCTGGCACTAGGATTCTGGCCTCCTAATTGCCACTTGGGAGAATCCGTGTGGAAATGGGAATAGATGCCATCTCCACATCCTAGGCTGGGCTGAACCAGAGCTCAGCTGTGGCACGGAAATACCCACAGCGGCTGTTAAAATGGATGTCAATGCTCTGGTGGTGGGTGTGGGTGAAATGTAGACTTAAATGTAATTTTAATATCTTAACATGAATATAGCATTGTGAATAAAAGAAATAATAAACATTACTATTTTTAAAACAGAAGAGGAAAAAAAGAGGATCTAGACTCTCACTCCAGACCTCTAGTTCCACAGTGATCCTCAAGGGGAGAAGGAAGAGAGGATGAATGGTGCCCTCCCTAGAGGTCAGTGTGCCATCCAGGTCATCCAATCTTAGCACATTGCCCTTTCCCCATGCTAGTATTCCAGCTCTTGACTTGCCCTCCATTCTCTGGCTTGATCCTGTAAATAAATTTCACACCTGATTGTGACTTGTGTTCTCAATTTGAGTCCCAGGCTTGGCATCTTGGTTTATGACCCTCACTATCCCTCTCTCCTCAGCTTCCCCACTGAAGAGGTTGTGTGTCTCCCATACAAAGGACCCGTTTCCATCATTACTGGGCACACCTTCAGAGGTTCTGTCTCCACGTAAAGCAGCCCAGCCTCTGCTCCCAGGAATGGAAAACTGGACTCATACACAATATTAGCCATAAAGACTTCAGGGACTATTAGAAAGAAACAAAAGTCGTCCCCTTCCCCATGGCTTCTGTGCATGATCTGAAATATTTGTCATTGTCCGAAAACAACAGTATGTGACCGGGGCATATGATTCGGCAAAGTCTGAGCAACCCCTAGCTCCTCACTGGTTTATTTATGTCATTTATTGAGAGCTTTTAAAGAATTTTTTCCCCAGTAAACCAGATGCAATGAGGGAAGCACATGGTCAGCCTTCAGAAACCAGAATCACATCATTGTCCATTAAATATGTTCCTATTCTTCGAAAGAGTTTTATACACCAGTGAGAACAGAGAAATTGTGTGTCTATATGTGAGCATGGGTCAAAAGTCCCTCCGCACGTGAGGGAGGGTCAACAGGCGTTCCAGTATCTTTCAGCAAAATGTGGCAATTTATTTGTGGAAATCCCATTATGGCTAATAGGAGTTCAAAACCATTTTAAAAAAGATAAGGATGTCTAGCCATTTCCAGATTATTTTGTGAAATGAAATTTGTGAAGAACATCACAAATCTACTCATATCAATTCAACTCACATAAAACAATTAAAACTAAATAAATCTGATACCAGAGCTAAATGCTTTTTAAAATCTCTCTTTAAATACATCAAGCTTAAAAATTCTTCAATGCTAGAAAAAATAGGTGCTGCACATTCAAACATCAAAGCTATTTGCCAGCAAGCCTCTGTAAGCAAGACAATTAGACAAAATCTTAAATTTCACATTAAGGAAGAGAGTACTGTGATTTATAAAAATGGAAATTTAGAATGTAAAGAACTTTCAATAAGTTCATGTCCTTGAACTTGTTCTATTCAAGATATTTAGTAGTATCTTGGATAAAGACACAAAAGAAAGTTTTCCCAATTTATAGGGGAAACAAAACTGAGTGAAATAAGTAACCCAACAGATGATAAAATAAAGATGATTCACATTGGTTTTGACAGCCTTGAAGACATTGTACCCTTTACTAAAGTAATTCTATTATACTGCTGGAAATAGATTCTAGGAAAATAATTCTGAGAGTGTCGTCAGAGGAAAATAAAAAAAAATATAAAATGACATGCCTGAAGATGTTCAACACAGTCTTATTTATAATATGATGAATGTGCATATATTGGACAAATGCTTTAATAAACTAATTAATCTACTCAGTGAACTGTAATGCTATGATATCTCTGGAAAATTCTATAATAACAAAAAGAAATGCTTTTTCATTGTTAACATAAAAACCAGGATACAAAATGTAGGATCAAAGTTTTGTTTTGTTTTTTTTAAATCTAGCAAAAAGGAGAAAATAGCTTTAAAAAAGGTATACTAGTATGGTAAGTATGGCAGCAGTTTATTCTTTCTTCCAAGGTCATAATTTTCCCTCAACATAGTCACTTACTCTTTTCACCATCTAATACTTTTAAACACCTACTTGAACCAGAACATATGGGGTGACTTTTACTTTATCTTACTTTCTACTTATCTGTAATTTACAATTTCAATACACATGCACGAGGTGCAGTTCCCTTGAGAGACCCCAGTTACACTAGGGTGCACTCACTGAGATGGAAGAACCTCTTTCTTATGAAATGCAAACTCCATCCCTGTTTAAGTCCCTGGGTCACATGGGCCCTCTGCTCTTTCTGCTTCTCAGTCCTGAGAGACACTATTCACCTTCTGATAGTAGGAGTTGCAGTCCCCACAGAGGAGGCCAAGCTAATTCTACTCCCCCTGTGACTATCCTCCCCCACTAAAAAGTAGAGTCTCCCAAATCAACACTCATATCACAGGTACATAACCTATTAGTACCGACCACCTTTGATGATACACAACTTAACACTTGTAGTAAAGTTATTTATCACACAGCTTCTGAAATCCCCAAACCTTCCAGACCCTCCAGTCTAAGTCAAATCTCTATGGGTCGCAATTATCTGAAGCTTTCTCTGTGCAGACCCCCAGGGCATCAGCACATGCTATTCTCTCTTTACAGGACACTCCTCTCACAGGGGTGTGCCTGGCTCATTCCATCATTTATTTCCTATCTTTGCTCATATTTCCCTTTTTCAGGAAGGTCTTCACATTCACACTACGTAAAAATTCTTGACAATTCACACTTATACCCCCAGCACTCCCCATCTCTTTCTTTCCCTGTCTTCATTTTCTCCATTTCACTTATCCCTTTCTTACATAACATATTTTACTTACCTTGTTTACTAGTTCTTGCCCTCCGCCCTGATCCCCCAGTACCCCCTGGAACGCAAAGTTCTAGGAGGGTACAGACACTTTGGTCTTTATTGTCTGTTGCTGCAAGCCCAGTTCCCAAAATAGTGACTGGATCATTACAGTCATTCTACAATATTTGTGGAATGAATGATAATAAATGGTGCAATCGTGAGAAAAACTATAAATCATAGCAATCATTTTTCAACACTTGTCATTTACAAAACAACATTCATATACACTATTTCATTCAATCCTCTCCGGATCTCCGGAGATGACTGATAATATATTCATTTTAAGGGGGAGATATTGAAGCCCAGAGAGGTGACTGGCTTGTCCAATCATTTAAATGGTGAGTTCGCTTGCTCCAGCCACCACAACAAAGTGCCGCAGACCAGGGCTTAAACAACATAATCTATTTTCTCACAATACTGGAGGCTAGAAGTCCAAAATCAAGACGTTGACAAGGATGGTTCCTTCTGAGGACAGGAAGAAAGGATCTATTCCAGGTTTCTCTCCTTGAGTTATAGACAGCCGTCATCTCCCTGTATCTTCGCGTGGTCTTCCTTCCTTCTGTGTCCGTTTCCTAATCCCCTTTTCTTATAAGGACACTAGTCAGATTGGATAAGAGTCCACACATAGGATCTCCTTTTACCTTAATTACTTCCTTAAGGTCTCATCTCCAAATACAGTCTCATTTGAGGTGTGAGGGTCTTCAACATATGACTATTTAGCCCACAACAGGTAGCAAGCAAGTGGCACTGCTATAATTTGAATGTGCATTTCCTGACTCCAATTCTTGCCCTTTCCACTTCCCTGGGTTCCACCAACGCTTGGCATGCAAACATGACAACCACCTCCCTAGATGGACAGTCCACACTGTCCTATTTCTTTCCATAGCCTCCCGCCTCCACATATACATCATGTCTGAGCCAGACAGTGCGATTACCCACTTCCTGGAACAGCGTGTGACCCAATTCCTCTTCAGCCTTGAATCTTATTAATCCAATTCCTCTGGTGCTTCAGATTCCATTGTGAGTCACACGGGGACCATCCTTTGTGATGTCTCATGCACACAGCATCCTTCTTCCAAATGGCTCCTGAGGCAGCACACTAGCGCTGCAGAAATCCATGGCCCAAATGATCCCCACGGGAGTTCAGAACACCATTTCAGCAGGGCCAGTGAGAATTTGCGAGATGACTGACCAGGGCTCCACCTGCCGCCAGGCTGTTCTATCACCCTGACTCCCTGAGGTCATCATGTTCCCTCTCCCAAGTCTATGATAAGACCTTTTTTTAGCACTTCCACTTTAGGGACCTTTATTCAGCATTTCCATAGAGTTTATTCTAGCCTAAGCATTAGACAGTCTCCCCATCGATCAGATACTGTCATTGAAGGCTCAGACCAGACCTAGGCAATGAACATTTGACATTTCATTACCACTCAGCTCAGATCCGATGTTGCTATTAAGAAAGCCCAATTGCTGGACCACAAAGCAGTCCTGTTCCACCATCTAAATTTACAATCAAATCAAAATGAATAGGCAAACAGATGTGACCAACTGGTTAGTGATTGAGCATTAAGAAAGCTTTAAAGGAAAATCTATTGGTGGGTGCAGTCAAGCTTTGGAGCATGGTTTCTATACAGACATGCTTCTGATGGGAACATGCATAAAGAGAGTAAAGACTCCCATTTGTTTTACAAATACTGAGCTCCCATCAAGTCTCAGGCTCTGGCTCAGTCCTGGAGTTACAACAATTAACATGACATGGCTGAAACCCTCAAAAGGTCCACCACGAAATGGTGAGAAACAGGAAAATAACCCGAGAGAGAGTGCCAAGGTGGGGTAAGAGAGAACGACTCTTCACCCTGCGGGGGTCAGATAATTGACCTTGAAGCAGATGCCATTCTGTGAGAAAGATGCTGGGACAGGGATCAGGCATCGCAGACTCCAGGCACCGCAGGACGAGCTGCCTCAGAATTTCCTGTCTCCCAGCCCCTCTGCTGGCCCTCACAATACTGGCTTAGAACACTTCTCTAGAGTGTCCTTGTCACACAATTTGCCCAACAGCCCTAGGCAGCAAGTCTACACATCACACTCACATCTCACACATGCATTCATGTGCTCACATACTCACATCTCATATACACTCTTACATATTCTCACACACATTCATAAATATTTATACACACACGCACGCTTTCATTTTTCCCTTTAACCTCACACTCAATTTCAAATCAGTGTGGACCCAAAGATGAGGAGGACACTGAAACAAAAGGAGTCCAATAATATGGGGTCATTTGCCCAAGGCCTCAGTCTCAAAGCAAACATGATTCCTGCCAGGTCTCTTTCCACACCAGCTTCAGCCTGCTGTCTACCCATATCTCAGAAGAACCCTGTGAAGATGTGAGTCACATTGTGTCTCCCAGTCTCAAGCATGCCTCCTATCTTCCAGGCTTGCTTTGCTTATCTTATCCAATGCAGGGAGCTTATCTTATCCAATGCAGGGAGCAACTTTCTCACAAACATTATCTGGGTTTGCCTCCATTTGTTCAGGGTGAGGGCAAGCTCCTGGAAGGTAAAGACTGCTGTCGGTTTGGGTCACAGCTGTTTCCCCAGCACTCTGGAGACACTGGGGCAGAGGATGGGCTCTACAGATAAACAGCCAACAGGAGACAGGTTCCTTTGTCTCAAAGCCCTCCTGGAGACGGCGTACTATGAGGCATTGCTCTTCACACTAACAGGCTCCAAACAGCGCCTTGGGAACTACCAAGGGAAAGCTGAGCAGGGGCTGCCTGTGTGGGGCTCTAGGGACCCCCACCTTCACAGGGCAACCCCATTTGCACGCATTTTATCTCTTGAAATTTTCACATAAGATTGCTTCTAGAGAAAGATTTCACTGCATTAGACAAAAGTTCTGAAACCTCTAAGAACAGATCATAAAGACATAAAAAAAATTTTTAAAAAGCTGATATCCAGCTCTACTGTTTATCACAGTGAGATGTGGGCCAAGCTGCACACGTTTTCTATGCTTCAGTCTCTGTATGTAAAAATGAGGATGATGGTATTAACAGTATTTAACAAATGGTGAAGACAAGGCAGCAGCCAATGAGAACACACTGGTGTCAACATCACAGGACACATAATGGCTGTGCCGGGGGCACTGGCAGAGGGTCATGAGAAAGGAGATCCCCAAGTCAACTTCAGGGCCTTCCCAGGCAATCTAGGGACCTTCATGTCCCCTCTAAAAGTGTGGGGAAAACACCAGGTTCAACATGAGCAGTCTTTTTGTAGTCACTTTACAGACCTGGAATGCCCTAGGACTAAATACCCCAAACAAAAGGCCTGCCCCACCTTCTTCCTCCAAACCCTTACTAGAATTAAACAGCATATCTGAAAGTCACAAACAAATATTATGTCTGTATTTTATCTGGGTTGCATTATGTGCAACATAATTAATGTTTAAAAAACATTTCTGCAATAAAATGTCTCTGTGATAACTGGCTTGGATCACAAGGAAGCGGTGGCTATGTTTAATATGATTGCAGAAGGGATTTCTAGTTAGTGGAGCATCGCCGCCAATGGTCCCTTACTGGACACAGCTAAGCACAGCCAAGTGATTGCATTTCCAATCAGAGGCAGAGCCTGGGACTGACAAGTCCCACGCGAGCGTGTTTCCTGGCCGCTGAAGCCCTTTGTCCCTGTCTGGTTCTGCGAGCATGCGTCCTTCAACGTCTCCGGATTACTGGGCCATTCACCAGCATCTCCAAGGAGAATCTCCACGTGCCTGTCCTGGAAGGATTGTCAGCTGAGACTGTCTGCGGCAGACCTCTGTCGAGTCATTCTCTCAATTTCTTGAGTTGATGAAATGTATCAATTATTTCAAAGCACTAACATTTGACAATTTCTTCAAGAAATGAATATTTTAGTCCCCACAAAATAATGGAGACAGGGTTGTGATGAGTGGAAAATTCCAGGATTTCACAAAGAGAACGGATTTTTCCTTGGTACAGCAGACTTTCCTCTGCCTGTTCCTTCCCACTTCCTGCCTCCTTTGCCCCTTGGTGGTGACTTCCCTGTGAGACTGGTGTGAATTAAAGAGAGGACCCCTTGTCTCACCTAAGAATTGGCATGTGCATGATTGGATCTGATGTCTGAAGCTAGGAGTCATGAGTCAATACATCTAAAGGAAATACTTCCCTGTCTCCGACTTGGCTGTAGACAAACAGACCAGTTGTCCACTCTAGTCTTACAGATTTAACTGTAATGACCCTACCCATTACTTTCAACCTAATTGATAACTAATCTGAACATAACAATCTGCTAGTAAGACCAGAAGTCTTATATCATTCACTCTTCAGTAAAAGTATGCTCGACCAAGTTAATGTGTCTTCCTATAATGCCTGTAATAATTGATTAATTAACTAACTAATCTCTGTAACTTCTGTAATGCATTTTTACCCAAGCTTGCGTTCCTAACAGACAGCATAGCTTTGTGGTTAAGAACTTGGGCTTGAGACCAAATGCCTGGGTTCAACTCTCGATTTGGACATTTCTTCTGTGTCATAAAGTTGATTATGTCCAGAATAGGAATTGCACTCAAATTTCTTCTCTGAGCACTGAGCAAATAAACGAGCCTCTCCAAGCCTAGATAGTACTTAGCAGTTTGCAAAACACTCTAAACAGACATGTCAAGGATATTTCTCAGCCCGCTTGTGAAGAAGATCATCTCCCATTTCTCAGGCCTTCACAATGGCAATCTCCCTATTCCAACTGCTCCCGTCCCGTTTAATATTTCATCATCCATCATATTTCAGCGAAGGCAACATTTCCCCCAGAATAAACTGTCCTTAGACCACATCTGCTACTGAAGCACTAACTGACATGGTCACATAGTTTCCTCTGCTGAACCATTCATAGGACTCTAATGTCATTAGTTATTACACATCTAACTTGCCCATAAAACTGAAGTCTAAAGTCAGAGAGCATGTATCCTTCTTACCACAACATGCCCAATGACCAAGCCTAACAGACATTACTATGTCCTGAATGCAGGCATTATGTCATTAACGGGTTAATTTGTTTGAAGATATATAAATAGAGATCTAGTTGTGGCAAAGACACTTACTGTTCCTCGAGTACCTCTGTGTCTCCCCACATCTTTCAGTCTCCTTGCATTAGACAAGGACATGTGATTAGTTCAGACAGGGGATGTGAGCAGAAGAAATATATCCCTCAGCATCACAGATTAAAAAGAATTGGTGCTTCCTGATTTCTTGTCCCCTGGTGCAGTGACTGAAGCAGCACTTGTTAAGAGAGGGAACCCCAATGTGGAACCAACTGGACCCCAAGCCATAACTTGGAAGCAAATTGCTGAAGAGGCCTTGAATTAGCACAGGACTTTTTATGAGTGACTATAAACTGAAAGCAGTTCAAGAGGCTTGTTTGTTACTAGAGCATAGCTTCGTCTCACCTGAGCAACACAAAAGAATTTCCAGGATCACACAGCACACTGTTACCGAGATCCAATCTCCTAAATTTCAAAGTTTAAAACTGAGTGAATAATAAGGCTTTGCCTTAGATTCCTTATTAAGCTAATACGCTTTTTCATCATTTTATCCAGAATGGCCAAAAAACCCAAAAAAAACCCTCATAAACCACCTACACTAAAAACCTCTGAGGAAAATGATTAGCCATTTGTTATCAATTTGTGAACATTCTGTGTGTGTTCGCTGGATGCCTCCCAACCCGCACTTCCACTTCTGTTTATCCACAGAAAGTGTGCTGTGATAGAAGAAGCGCCCCTCTTTGTGAATGGGGCCACCTGTTCCTACGTTCTGATTTGAGGGGTTTGAATCTCTTCCCCGTGAGTAGGTGGACAGTCCGAGTTGATTTTCTGGATAGTTTCCTCAGATGTGATTATAGCACATTTACATTGATGATCAGCTCATTGTGTGGCCAAAATGTTTTCTAACAAAGAAGTATTCTAGTGCATAAAAATTGGAGTCTTTAAGGAATAATTAGTTTATAGGCTAGTGTCTCCTTACATCAAATGTGATTGCAAAGAAGTGTTCTTTCGATAAAGTTAGGTCACTGCATGGGAGACAGACCAAGTGTCTAGAGATAAAAAGGCTTGCCCTATGAGCTAGAGCAAGTGTATAAAACTGCTACCACAGGGTGCTGCACACTGATGTGCTCTTTATAAACATTACTTACTCCCCAATTATGCAGGGTTAGTCCTTCTCCTCTAGAAAACGAATAGCAGCACTTAATGAGAACCTGTTCTTCATGGTTTTGATACATTCTCATTTAACCATCAACCCTCTGAAACAGGTGTTTTCCCAGCTCAGTACATGGCATTTGGGTAATCCTGAGTAAGTCACTGACGTGTACTGTACCTCCTTTTTGTCATCTGTAAAAAAGGAGAAACTCCTGACCCTGCATGGCTAGAAAATGGTCAAGGACTGTAAAATATCTTAGATTTCCTGGGAAATAGATTCCAAGCTGGAGAATTGTATACAGAAAGCTTATTATAGAGTGCACTCAAGATCAGCCCCGATAAGGGAATGAGAGGATCTTGGTTAGACAGAGAGAGACTTTGAAGTGTGATGCAGTTGCAGAATTACCGTAGCCAACCACATGGCATGATGGAACTGGTGGGTCTGTCAGGGTCATCCAAAACTGAGGCAAAGACCAGGGCAGGCGTTTGTGTACTACATACACACACTACAGCTGGATTCTGACTGGCCACAGAGAGGGGATATGACCTCGAATAAGTCAGCTCCCCAAGGTAGGGCAATACCCAAGGAGGAACTTAGCTGTGAGCCTCAGCAGGACAGACATTCAGTAGCCAGGGAGTGAAAACTAATTCCTGAAGATTGAATATAAGGTGAACCACAGGACTCACAACAAGAATGAATAAGATAGAGAAGAGCCCTGCCCTCACTGAGTTTATAACAATGGTGGGAAGGAAGAAAGAAGAATGAAGCAATCAATTATTTGCAGAGCAACTGGTCCCATTAGGGATGCACATCTGCACCCTCTACAAAATGGGAGTGATAATTACATCTGTATCATATTAAGTCTTTCTTCCACGTCCCTTTGGATTTGTGGCCTGTCATTGTAAGTTGCAAGTGGTCTTCAAATCCCCTGTGTTATGATTACCATTCACTCATACTTTCTTCCAGTGACCAGTCTCAAACTATAGTGAACCATTCTCTCAGACCTTATAGCACTGTCATAACTTCAGAGGCCTTTCAGCCTTCCCACCATATTTGCTGTTCTCTACCCCCACCTTTTGCCCTTCTTTGAGATCCAGCATTTGTCAGATGTGCATGCTAGCCTCTGTGTGACTCTGCCTTCATTCTCTTGGGCAGGTCCAGCGTTTTCATCTGCATACCCACCTTTAGTTACTAGAATCAGAACTGTTCTGCAGGACACAAAGTATACATGGCATGAAGAAAGACCCTTTCAGAGGAAACCGAATATATTGCCAAACATACTTCAGAACCATGATGTGGGCACTCACTGAAGGAGAACTTTTCCAAGACATTTATTGACATTCATTGTTCAAAGGTATTCAGGACAGTGTGTGTAGTCCCAAGTTCTCAGTGACTGGGAGACTTAGCATACAAGACAGGATAAAGAAGAAAAATGCAGACACATGGCACAGTATGATGGATTTTTCATGTTGGAATACTTTATAATTTATATATGGCCTTGGAATATATTTCAAAGACACATAGAATTTAATAGTACTGCACAGAGATGGTATTAAACAGTGTGTTTGCACAGAATGTATAGGAATCCATAACTTAGATGTAGGGGAACAAGGAAGATTTGCTGATGGGGAAGAGATCTGAAAGGTGAGGAGAATCTAGTTCAGGATTGAGCAACCATATTCTAGGAAGAAAAAGCAGCATAGACCCAGCCTGAGAGCATTTAGTAGATTTTAAGAAAGCAGCTCTTGTAGCCAAAACACAGAGGGTGAGATGGTGAGATGATGTGAGGTGAGGATATTAAGAGAAGTAGAAGTTACTCAAAAGAGAAAGGAAAGTCATGGAGGGTGTTAAGGAAGGGGTAGGAAATATGAGACTGTGATGTGGAAACCACTAGGCTTCCCTCTTGGATCACCAACTCTTAGAGCCCTTTTCTCTGAGATAAGGATGTGTCTTCATCAATCCTATTAACTGTGATCATCAGAATAGCAATTCCCTAATGTTATAGCCCTTTGCAGTTACAACGCTTCATGCTTTCATATACATGTATGTGTACATATGTATGTATGTATATAGGAGTACATATATGTGTGCGCATGTGTATGTCTCTGTTATCATTTCATATGTATCACATAGACACATTTTATATGCAAACAGACTCAGGAAATTATGTAAACTGACAGTCATTACACAACTGATGAACAGAACCAGAACACAAAACCAGGACTCCTTACTCCCATGCTCTTTCCATGGCATTTTCCAATCAGGATATCCTTTTCTCAGACACAAAATGTGCTTATTTTCTCCAGCCCTTTTTATTGTCATTGAAAAGTAGCTTTCTAGGGTCAGTTGAGCTAATCAATAAACACAGATAAAAAGCAAAGTTAATGTTGGACATGCATCTTCTGAAAGCAACATAAAATAGGTTAACTTGTGATCCACTAACAAGTTCCAGCCATTTATTCCACAAAATGGATTGAACACTTATGCTGGGGTCATTTGGATCCAGAAAGGGAAGGTGGCCATTCACCCCACACATAGTGGGGGTGCCCATAGCACATGCAGTGTGAATGTTTCTTCACTAAAGAGATGTGATGATTAAATTATTGGCCCCACCAGTTCTTTGAAACCCTGAGAATTACCGTTCAACCACATCCCACCCTCATGGTGGGACAAATATACTTCCCTGCACTTGACCCCGAGGTTGGTCACCTGACTTGCTTTGGGCAACAGGATGTTAACAGGCATAATGCCAGCAGAGATTTGAAACATATGCTTCCCCTCTTGTGTGCCCACCTTTCCATAAGGGAAAATCTGCCCTTAGTAGAACAACCCAAGGAGGATGAGGACTATATGGTACAAACTTGACCTACCCACAGCCTGAAGACTTGCTCAGCCTAGAATATATAAAGAACTCTCAAAACTGAAAATATTCTTGACCATGATCATGATTAGGAAACACTGGTGGTTATATAACTGTATGCTTTGCTAATACCCATAGAATCCAAAAATTTAAAGTTGACTGCATGTCAATTGATCCACAGTTACACCAAAAGTCTCCTTGTGTGGATCTCCAATTCTCTCAAGATTAGGGTAAAAGACACTTTTAACAGAACCTAGCTGTGCTGTTGACACTATCTTTTATGAATCTATTCAGACCCCAAGATTCTCACTAAAATGAAAACTCCCCTCCCAGAGATCATCTGAATCAGAATTTCTGACAGTGGTTCCAGGAATATATATCTTCAAGTATGTCCTCTCAGGCAATTCTGAAGCTCAGTAAACATTCAGAATGCCTAAATAAGAATTTCTGTCTGTTTCTGGTACCCTAACTGCATCCTCTCCCCGCTGCTGTCTGCACTCTAGCTACACTGACTTACTTAGTCACACCGTCTCACAGGCTGTGTCCCTGACTCCCTGAAGCTCAGTACAAACGTTGCCTCCCACAGAAGCCTTCCAGAACATGTCTAAAATGGGCCAGACCCACCTGAATTCTCTCCTAGGCATTCATGTCACTTTTCCTGCACTTCTCAGTGGGGCACTGCCCAGTCCCCAGGGGACACGTGCACTCTGTCAGGGCAGGTTCTCTGCCAGTCTTTGTGCCCCTATGTTTACTGCCTAGCAAGGTGCCAAATTGACAGAATTAATACAACGGCAAATATTTAAACTGTGTCCACTCGGTACCAGGTGTGGAAATGGTAATAATCTACCTAATCCCCACACAGCCCTATTAAAGAGATGGTTTTTCTATCCCTGTTTTATCAGTGAAGAATCTGAGACACAAAGAGGTTCAGTGGCTTGTCAGAGATCTCATAGATAAATGCCAAGACAGGATGTAAACCTAAAAAATGTGTCTCCAGGTAGCATGTTGGGAACCATTGTGCTAAAAATTGAATATCTGCTGAATGAACACAAGAAACGTGTTGACAAAGCAGTATGTTAATAATGAACTGACATTAAAGGGTGGCTTTACTGGACCCCGATTCCAGTCATTACAAACCCTTCTCTAACACTTCAGCTCTTCATGGGGAGCAGGTAAGAGAAGCCTGCACCACAAATTCTTAAACAGAAAGTTGGCGGTTTTGTTCTCAGAAAAACTCTGTCAATCAAGATGGAGATGAAAACAGCAAAAATATTTAATTTGCTGGCAGCTGGCACATTCTCAGCAACCTACAACTCTGGCCCTCAACCACGTGTTTGTTGCAAGAGTATAATCAAGTCCATTTATCAGTGATTTGAAAGAGCAGGGATGCTTTCTTTAGACAGATAAGTAAGGTAAAAACAAACTAATTAGTGCTTCCTTTCTTGATACTTGGATTTCTCTAACTGAATCAGTCAGCAAGCTCTTAACAAGGCTTTGGGCATCAGAAGAGATGACAACCATTTCAGTGACAGGGTCTGGTATCCAGAGGGATCACAGACCAACAGGAGGGAAATGAGACCAGGCCAAAGTGTCCAGCACTGGGCAAAGAAGTGAAGAAGGGTCTGCAGACTTGGAGGCCATCTGACCTCTCAGTGAGTGGTCTTCAGCAGAGTCCAGAGGTGCCCACTGCCTTAAAAGGCTGATGTTGGGTCCAGACACTCCTGGGTCCAGCAAGAACCACAGTACTACAAAACAGTGTGTCTCCATCTTCCCTGTGTACAGCAATACAGGCCAGGGGTGGTAATGAGGACCTGATTCAGCAGCCCTGGAGTAGGAACTAAGATTCTGCAGTTCCAATTAACTCCCAGATGTTGCTTATTCTGCTAGCCTGGAGCCACTCTTTGACCTCCAAGACTGTGGAAGTGCACCAAATATAAAAGAAAAGAGTCAACTCCATGGAGTTATCTAAAGGAGTAAAAATATCAGTTCTTCTAGACAACCAAAAATAAAATAAAAAACACAGAATATTTTCATCTTGCTTTCCAGACACATAAATTCCTCTAACTGGGCTAGCAGTCAACCAGTGCTTATAGGATGTTTTCTGAGCAATGGGAGACCCATGGTTTAAAATCCATCAGTTGCTAAGATTATAATGATTTCATGTTGTATGTGTAGAAAAACTATCTCTGAAGTAAATCACATTACAGTCAAATAACAGGTGTTATCTGCAGTGCAGCTCATGTCTCTGCACAGCATCTTTGGAAGCGTGATTGCAATTGTCTTTCCCACTGGACCCCCCTCGGGTTCTTCAGGATAGAAGCTGATAAAAGGCCCAGTGGATGGGTGGGTGGATGATGGATGGGTGGATAGATGAATGGATGAATGGATGGATGGATATATGATGGGTGGGTGGGTGGAATGAAGAAAGGACAGATGGACAGATGAATAAAGTGAGGGTTAGGAGATGACAAAAGAGAGGCAAGGACAATATCGGTCAGGGCTTTAAAAGAAGGATCTAGGATTTTAGCATTGGGAATAGCATTGGAAAAATGTCCAATGTTCCTTAGCTGGGTACGGTGTGATCTTACTTGCATTTTCTGAGCCCACGTGGAGGACAGACTCAAAGGGCTGAGGGGAGCAGAGTTCTAGTGAGGATAGCTTATACCTCTTGGATGGAGGAATCACCTTCCTCCCCATCTCACTCCTAGACCTTTTCAGTACATATGTCAGATAGAAAGAACCAGTGCTGCTCTGACTTGAAACCCCACAAAGACACTCTAGGCTTGGAGAGCCTCACAAGCAGCCCAGGGCCCTCGTCTCAGGAAAAGTTCCCGATGGTCAAGCTGAGTAAGACAAAGCTCTGCAGCACACCAGCATTATCGTAGGATAAACTCTGAGGACTTCATCATTCTGTCTTCTTCACCTCCAGGCCTCTCCTCTTCGGGTTACTTCTCCATTCACACTCTTTCCAACCCCTCAGAAACTCAGTGTTCTTCCACGCTCCAGTCCCAAATCTAGCCCCAAAGTACAAAGGAGCTGATGTGGCCACTGATCTGGTGCCTAAAACTCCTCTCATCAGTGCATGACAATCTCCGCTTAAGTTTCCTCTCCCTTCATGTGCAGTGAAATGTCTGCCTCCAATTAGGAATTCCAGGCCATCGGAAATAAGGAGTGGAGAGATTTGCAGACAGAGGGAGGCAGGGCTTTTCTTCTTGCCTCTTTGCTGATGTTTCATCCCTAAGTGGCTCAGAAATTGGGTGGCCTTGTGGAGAGGCAACATCTCATACGTTTTCCACAGGGAACTGCCAGCAGATGGCTGTAGCTCTTCCTTCCCGAACCTAAAACCCCCTCACCCAACCGTGGTCTCAGGACATCTCACTCCTGACCATCTCAAGGTTACTAACTACCTCCTCCAGCAGCTTTCACTGCTCCACAGGGTGGCAAGGGGCTGAAAAGGGAAATTCAAGTGTTCTTAGGCATAGAAAATCAAGGAGAGTCTTGGACAGATGGGCACCAAAAGCTGTTCTCACCCTCAACCCAGAGCCACTAGTGGAAAGGGATAGGCCAAGAGAACTTAGGTGTGGAATTAGAACCAAGATCTGTGTTTCAAGGGAAGAGGCAAAATTAATGCAAAGAAGGAAGAAGCAACAAGGTGAGAGTAAAAATATTGTGTTGTCTGCATAATCAGCGCTAATCACAATCTTTTATGGGAATTGTTTCTCATTTTATTCCTAATTACCACATGGTACAACAGTGATAAAGAATATCACTAAAATAATCTCAAATTAACTTTGTAGCAGTACTATTTGATCTAGCAGTGAGTCCTAGATGTGTCCAAAGAGTGATTACAGAATATTCAGAGGCCCCCAAATGAATTCCTACAAGGCATGCTTTTTGCTGGTGGCCCAGACCTCAGAGAAACAAGCTCTGAGCACCAGTTCTACAAGTTCTCATCACAGGTCTTTGATTTTCTCAGGAGGTTCCCATATAAAAATATCCTGTTGAAATCGTGAGCCTTCAAATATTAGTCAAATTATGATTCCTACTTTTCATTCAGAAATAAAATCACCAGACTCTGGCAATATAGTTTGATTCTCAAAGTTTAGGAGGGCTAACAATTCACAAGTTAAGGTTGCCCAACTGTTTTTGGAACACTTGTCTTCCCAAGTCAGGCCAGAGTAGGCATAGCCTAAGAAGTAAGTACTTCATGAAAAATAGTTCATCACCATCATTAAGGAATGCAAATAAAAATCACAATGAGATGTCACCTCATGCCTATGAAAATGACTAACATGAAAAAGACAAGAAAAAAACAAATGTTTGAGAGGATGAGGAGAAAAGGGACCCTGATGCTCTGTTAGCCGAAATGTAAACTGATGTCGCCATTATGGAAAACAGTATGTAAGCACCTCAAAAAATTAAGAATACAAAACCATGTGATTCAATTATTCCTCTTCTAGCTATTTACCCAAATAGTATGAAAACATTAATTCAATGAGATATACGCACTCCTATGTTTATTGCAACATTATTTTCAATAGTTAAGACATGGAAACTAAGTACCCATTCAAAGGATGGATAGATAAAAAAGATGTTTTATATGTGTGTGTGTATATATATATATGTATATATATATATACACACACATATAGATACAATGGAATACTACTTAGCTATTTTTTAAAAAGTTGCCATTTTCAACTTCATGGATGAGTCTAGAGGGAATTATGTTGTTAGAAGTCAAAGAAAGACTAATGTCATATAATTTCACTTATATATAGAAGGTAAAAAATAAATAAATAAATAAACTTTTAGATTATAAGAACAATACAGTAGTTACCTGAGGGGAATGGGGAAGGGTTGTAGGTAAATGTGATAAAGAGGATCAATTATATACTGGTGGATGGAAATTAGACTTTTGGTGGCAATCATAATGTAGCAGTATATACAAATATCCAACTATACACTGTACACCTGAAATCTACATAGTGTTCTAAACCAATTTGCTGCAATAAAAAATTAAAAAACGTAGGTTCTTTATGCTCTGCTAGGTCAATGATAAGACGTTGACCCTTCCCAAGGGTTAGAGCACTGGGAGACCTGGACTTTCCATCTCTGCAAAATCCATAGTTAGTCTCTTCTCCTCAGTAAGACATGCACATTCATCACCGATGGTCAAAGTGAAAGATTACTGATCTGGATAAAGAGAAAGCTATTTTAACAGGACCATCACCTGGAGTCCTGCTGATGTCCTGAGGGAACTGCCTTGCTCCTGGCAGCAAGTGAAAAGGGTTAGGTCTGACCCCGGCCAGCCTAGAGCATTTTGGAGCCAGCAAGTATTAACCAACCTGCCCCAAATCATCCTGTCCTCCAGAGTGCAAACTGAACCTGGCTGGTGGATGGAACTTGAGCATTCAGTACAGAAAGTCCCACAGCCATCACAGGGGACCCCACTCAGGCCACAGCAACTCTCAGCAGCTGCCACCAGTACAGCCAACCCTGTACCAGCTGTACCCACTGCAGCTCACCGGCCCATCATAAAGTGCTTTCTTGTTGAGAAGACTCAACTGATTTTTAGGCAGATGAAGGCAAAAGAAAAACACAGCCCATCATCTCAAGGGGTAGATATAATATTATGTCATGCTATAATGACGCTCATATGTTAAGGACTATTTAGGGTCTACAATAGGCCACCTAAGAGGTGGCACATTTAGCACAGACCCCATCTCTTCAAGAGCTGTGGATTTAGACTCGTGAGGTCATCCCTGAATGAGGCTGTTTACACAGTCCTTCTGTTCTCCTATATTTGCTAAAGCTATCAATCCAAAGTAAACATTTTAATGTAGCAATTTTTATAAAAATGTGGGTGTTTCTTTATTTTTAAGTATACCTAGAGGCTCAAAAATGTGAATTTACCTCAGGCCTTGGAAAGCTAAGAGTTCCTGTGTCTATTGTGTATTAAAATCCCTGCTCAGCACTTTAGGCATATTATTTCTAATTCTCACAACAAAGTTGCAAGATGCATATTATTTTTCCATTATACAGATGAGATTGCAAGGTGGTTAATATGTTTTTCATTATGTGGATGAAGTTGAAAGACAGATATTATTATTTCTTTTTCATGATGAGAAAAGTCTAAATGATTTTAGAAACTTGCCTACGAGCGAACAGTTTGGAGAGGTGAAGTTATCAGATCTAGAGAAAACTGGCCTCGACAGGAGTATGCAAGCTGAATTGCCAGTAAGCTCTTTTTGCAAGGAAGGGTCACAGGGCCCTGTCGAAGCATGGTGCCCCACTTTCGAAGGAGGAAACTGCCTGCAAACCACTGAGGAAGTTTTGTCCCAGCCAGACTGTCATTTCTTGTGTGTCTCCCATGAATCTGCAGTGCATGGGAGTGATCTGTCACCTCCATCATAAAGGAGTTCCACTAATGGATGGGACGGACCCAGGGCTTTCAAAGCAATTTTGAAAAATGAATCTGAAACGGTGCATGTCAAGGTTGCAGACAGTGACGCTTCAATGACAAGCATCTGTAATAACGTGACAATATAGCTGCTAGGCTAAGCCAAGGAAGCTCAAAAACCTCACTGTCCTTGCTGGCAACACTCTGGCTATTTCCCACCGACTGTGGTCAAGACCCCAGTCCCAGGGTTCTGTGTACCAACACCTCACGTCTCACCAGGTTAGGGATAAGGACCCTCACTTCAAAGCTAGAGCAGGTCGGTCACTGCTTTTCCATGCTCATGTCACAGGAGGTGACACATTCCTGAGCAGAGGACACCTCCAGTTCTCCTCCAGTCAGAAGACAAAGCAGACTTGCGTGTTTGCAGGAGCCACCGGGATGCTTGGCATCCACTACTCAGGTTGTCTTGCTCCATCGGTGGTAGGGCTCTGGGAATGAGGTAGAGATCAAGACGTGCTGTCTGCATGTTGTCTGATTTCAGGGTGAACACAGTTACAAGGGTGAGGAACCAAGAGAACCTTTGTTTTGTGGTTTTTAAACTCTACACTTTGCTTCTCCATGTGGAAGCAGCTTCTCCCTCAACACTGGAAGCAGGGCTTCTCCACTCTATTCTGAGGAGCCCTGGATTTCCCTCGAGAGGCCCCAAAGCTGCTTTGGGATGAGACCAAGAGACAGCTGCCAGTGTTCCTGGATGGAGCACAACAGACTTACTATGAGGGACCTTGTTTTGATCTGTCTATTACATTGGGTTTTTCTGTAAGCTATGCTTTGCAAAAAGTGTTTTGTTGCTGTTTTGTCTAATATATAATGGGAAAAGAAGAATTAAGGAGACCCTCTTAAAAGCTATCAAGTTCTGTCCCATTTGAGAGAATTCTTCCAGGGAGAGGGACAGGTCCTCCCTTGAGGAAGAAAATAAAAATTCCTCCAACTGGGCATCACAACTTTAATTTGACATAATCTCTGCTAAAGACACATGAACTCTTCTTTCCCCTCTTGGCCTGAGAGAATGGCTCCTGCAAAGAAGGGTGGTAAGAAGAAGAAGGGCTGTTCTGCCCTCATGAGGTTGTGACCAGAGAAGACACCAGCAACAATCCCCAGCGCATTCGTGGAGCGGGCTTCAAGAAGTGTGCCCCTCGGGTGCTCAGAGAGATCTGGAAATTTGCCATGAAGGAGACAGGTACTCCAGATGTGCACATTGACAACCAACTCAACAAAGCTGCCTGGGCTGAAGGCATAAGAAATGTCCCATATTGTATCTATGTGCAGTTGTCAAGAAAACGGAATGAGGATGAAGACGTCCCAAACAAATTCTACATATTGGTTACCTATGTACCTGTCACCACTTTCAAAAATCTACAGTCAATGTGGATGAGAACTAAACACTGTCAAACAAAGTCATGAAACTGCAAAAAAGAAAGAAAGAAACATGAACTCTATTCTCTCCCATCTGACCAGAGAGGAGAAGCTTATGTACTTGCATCTGAAAGCCATGACACAGCCTCTTTCAGGGTTTGCCTTGAGGAAATGAAGGCCTGTGTTGCCAGAGCTTCTGATTTGCCAGGGAAGCTGGAAATTCAAAATAGCAAGTGACTTTTCTAAGGATTAAATGGTAGCAACTCTTTCCTCCCAAGCCCCCCAAAATTCGACACATTCTGTGGGCCATACCTCACAAGACTGTGGTCCCATGCTGCCAAATCAGAGAACAGACTAGGGATCTTTATGGGGGCTGGAAAGAAGGCAAGTCCCTTCCCCATGGACACTTAGGAACCACTGGGCTATATTAAAAATGCTGGCACAGGCTTCATCATCAAGTCCTATGCTTCTGCCCACCTCCCACCACACAATCCCATCCCAACATCTGGTCAATTCCTTCTCTCTGTTTCTCAAGTCCAATGTCCCATATTAAAGGAAACTTCCTGGGCCTTCCTCCTCCTCTGGACAAACTCAAAGCCCCATTATAGCCAGGTTCTCCAATTGTTCCCTGTGCTGTTCTTCCCAGCAATGAACACAACTTGTTTTGATATCTCTGGTTGATTTTACAAAGACTATCTGTCAGGGATCAAAGTGCTAAGTTCCAGGAGAGTAAGCACAGGCTGTACCTTCAACTCTCTGCTATTAAAACCCCTGAGCACAGCACCTGTGTGCACTTGAGTGCATTAACCCAGAGAACAGGAACCACCATCTCCAGTCCTGCATTTATCAGAAGCACACATATCCCCCTGCCTACTGTCACGTGGATTCCTTGTGGACTCTGCCCACATCTCTGCCTGCTTGAATTTGGCACTGCTCATCAGATAGTTTGGTGCCTGGTTCCAGACCTTTGCTAACACTAGCTTTAGGCACTGCATTCAGTCCCTTGTCTGTTCAATATCCACAGAAGCCCCGTGACAGAGAAAGAGTTTGTAAGCTTCATTTTATAGATAAGGAAACAGGAATTCTGAAGGTTGGTCAGATTCAGTATTTAAACATGGGCCTCTCTGAGTCCAATGTCAGTTACCTTTCTTCTGTACCCAATGTTAGAGAAGATAGTAAGAAACAAATTCTGCCTTCAAATGCATGGAAACACTCAGTATCACTAACTGCAAGTTTTATAGTTGTGATCTGCTATACTTACATATTTACTGTCAGGAACACTGCACCCCAACCCATTCCTGTCAACCTCGAGCCCGCTATGACAACACAACCGCAAACAGCCCGCTATGACAACACAGCCGCAAACACTTAACAAGTAATTGTGTATCTGGTGAACCTGAGCAACCAGGACCCAGCACCTCCGCTGTCACAACGGCGGCAGCAGCAGCAGCCGGCATAGTTGCTAACCTTTATCTAGAATTCTCTGTGTGCCAAGAGGCCACCTCAACTTACTTGCTGTAATGGGTTGAACAGTATCCCCTACAATATCCAGAATCTCAGAACGCGACCTCATTTGGAAATAGCATCCTTGCCGTCATAATTAAGGATCTTGAGATAAAATCAACATCCATTAAGAGGAGAAGACACAGAGTCACGAAGGGAAGAAGATGTATGAAGATGGAGAGAGAGACTGAAGTGATGCAGCCACCAGCCAAGGAAGATGACATTTTCTAGGAGCCACCAAATGTTGGAATCCGCAAGTAAGGAATCCCCCCAGAATCTCAGGAGGGCGCTCAGCCCGGTTGACACTTGATCTCAGACTTCTGGCTCCAGAACTGTGAGAGAATAAATTTCTGTTATTTTAAGTCACTAAGTATGTGGTAATTGGTTATAACATCCACATGAAATGAATATATTTCCTGTGTGTCATTTAATTCTCGCAGGTGTCCTAACAAGTATGCTTTTACAAATGAGGACATTGAGGCTCAGAGTGGTTCTGAGTTGTGAGTCTGCTTCAAACCAGGTGGTTACTGACCTCCTTGGCGATGGGTGGCCACAGAGGAGCCTTCCAGGGTCTCCCCCCACCAACTAAAGCAGAGTCCCCAATACCTACTCTGTGGTCACTCTCTGTGCTGTGATTAACACCAGTTCTAAGAAGGAATTTCTTTTCAGAAAAATATCTTATCTTGGGGATTCCCTGTCTTCTGAATGCTCCAGCTCATGCCATGGGGATTGACCGACTGAGCTGTGAGCTGGCTTGATGTTACTTCTCCACTCTCTAAATAGAATATTTCAGTAGTTCAAAGCAGCCTCACTACCTCAATTGGAATTTAAAGCACATGCGCTGCTCATAATCAAGCTTCTTCCTTCTGTTACCTTTTCTCCTCACACTACCAAAAGCCCTTCTGACGAGGGGCCAGAGAACAGTGGGATCCCAAATAATGGAAACTCTAACGCATGTGCCTTTCAGTTCCAGCTCAGAACGCCATCCACCAGCTTCCAGCCCAGAGGTCAGGAGGGGCAAAGTGAACATGGTAATTTTTCTAAGTGTCTTATAAAATCTCTGTCAAGTGGTTGAACATCTGTTCTCTTTGCTACTTGTGTTTTGAGGAACAGATCTAGCCTGGAATCACAGGGCTTTGAGGGACCCTGGTTCATGCATAATCATACCAAAGCTTTCTCCCAAGCCCTTGCCAAAGCAATTAGCAAAGCTGTTTTTAACCAATTAGGCCCATCTTTTCAGCTCCCTGAGGCAGAGACTGCCTTCTCCCTCCCCACCGTTTGGCCTCTATGGAGGCCATTTCAAAAGGCACAATTTGAACCAATTATGCCTGTCTTGTTATTATAATCATTAATCATCATCACTCTAATGACAACTAATAAGCTACTTCAAATCCCTTTCTAGAACATGGGGGAGGGGGCTATGTAAATAAAAACACAAATATTTTGTAGAGTGCTTCCAAGTTTTGCATAGTCTTTTCATATGCAGGATCTTGTTGAGTCTTCAGTATTGTGAGGTGGGTTATTATTAGTGAACAAATAAAAAGCAGCCTGACTCTGGCTCTCATATTACTCTATAAGCACACTGCCAACTTATAAATCACAAGCAGCACTACTTGAAAAAAGAGAAGGGACCCACAATGTAGTGTGGTGGACAGAGAAAACAGAAAACTTGGTGACTCTGCAATAGCATTATGATTTCCTATTGTCTGATCCTGGTTTTCTCATCTGTGAAGGGAAGGCACCAGAGTGGTGCCTGTCCCACTGGGTTGTAGTGAAAACTCAACAATGTGGCACCTGGGAGGTACCTGAACAATGCTTGTCATATAAGAGTCACAATAATTATGTGAAATAATTACTGAGCTTGTCCAGTGTGTCAGTTTGGGCTCTGCCTCCTACATGTTCTACCCCATGTAATCCTCGCAGCACCCTACAGGTAGATGCTATTTTTCTATTGGTTTATAGTAGGTTAAACTGGACGAGGAGAGTTTAGTGTTTCACCCAAACATGCAGCTAGTAAGTGTTAGGTGAGCTCAGGCAAACTTATTCCCAAAAGATATCCTAATCATTCTGTAAGTGGTGTCATTAAAAGATAGTCAGGCGCACCCTGGTGGAGTAATGGTTTGGTCAACTGCCTCCAGCCTAAACGCAGTCCACATACATCCTAAGGACCTGAGTTTGCAACCTGGGCTGGGGAGAACAACCAAGTTGTACAACTAAATAAAAATAAAGTGCTTCTCCCTGCTCTCTCTTCCTGCCTTTATGCCTACCTGCACCTTTCCTTAAAAAAAAAAAAAAAAAAAAAAAAAAGAAAAGAAAAGAAAAAATTGGCAAAAGAATTATATATGTAAAAGTAAGGATGATGGAGAAAAGGTCTCAGATACCCTCAACTGGCACCACGTGGGAGGAAGAAAAAAAGACGGATTTGAGTATATGGTGTGTTTTGGTCACTATGCAGTGTGACTCCTATTTATATCCTTGAACTCTTGTGACAGTCCTTTAGGATGGTTTTACCATATCCTTACAGATGATGATTCTGGGGCAGAGAGCAAAGTTGATCCAGTGATGGAGAGTGAGGACTCACGTCCCCATCTGATTCTTCCATAGCCCATGGTTTTCCATTAATGTTTACCATAGAGTACTACAGTGTCTGACCTTCTTTTCAGCACTGTGTCTAGTGCCTTCCCACCCCACTGCCTGACCTTACACCTCTGGCCACATAAAAATCAGTATACTGACTTCAGTGGTTTCCATGTTGAAGAGAAGTCAAGAGAAGACCAATTTCAGGTTAATATCTCCCTATACAACTCCCAGTAGCAACTACAAAAAACTCTGGCTCACTACCCCCACACTTCATATTCAGTCCCTTTAACAGTGCTCTCCATTTCCATCTCTATGCTCTTTTCCCACTCTCTTTTGTATTTACAATGTTTTCTAGAGGGTATCTAGTCAATAGACTTTGCATTTCATTTAAAGGGAGAAGTACAGCAAAAGAGTTAAGAACTGAAGACTCACTCAGGAGACAACCAATGCGGAAGTCAAAGTCTAACACAACCACTAACCTCTCCTGGACTCAGTCTCCTCATCTATGGAATGTAGATAATAGTAAAACAGAGTTTTGAGGCAGTTAAAGGCGAGAATACATGAAAATAGCTTAGGACAATATCTGGCTGAAAATAAGTACTGAATAATGAAAGTTTGCCTTAGATAAATATATATCACTCTTGGAAAGTCCAACCCCTCAAATTTTTCTTATGTTGCCCAAAAATTTAGTGGAAATTTTTCTTTTCTTTCATTAGCATAATCTCTGATTTGCGTAGTTCTCTCCCTTCCACGAATTTGGCCTTTCCATACAACCTCTCATTCCAAGTCCCTATATGTGACTAGAACCCTTCATTTTCTGGCCAGATATAAACTACACAGGCTAGTAGAATGTAGTCTCTGTGGAGCGACAGCTTTATCTGATAGGAGCCAAGCTGTGTGAGGACCGAACACTGAGGCCCTAAAAGCTGTGGGACAAGGACCGCTATTTACAGAGCAGACTAATGATTTCCCAGGGCCAGTCATCAGGCAATTTTCCCAGACACGGAGTTTCAGGTCTGGGTCAACTTGCCTAGATGCACCTGACCTGGTTTACTTGTTCACATACGCCAATGAAGAAGCCAATGGCGAGGATTTTCCATGGCGAAAAGGAGCACATGACTGAGTTACTCTAAGGAATACAACCACTATAACTTGCTTGTTCAAGAACTTCTGCTGGTTCCCAACTGCCTGTGACAATGCTTCTCAAACATTTTAATCTCCAGATTCCTTTGCAACCTAAAATAAATGTCGATGACCCTAAAAAAAGTTTACTTATAAGGGGTATATCAATCAATATCTACCATTTTAGAAATAATAACTGAGAACATTTTAAATTATTAATTTAATTAATTGCTCTAAAAGTAATAAACTTTGACTAGGTCGTTACCCCCACATGTGGCTTATATCATGCTGTCGTCAGAAGTCAGTTGGAAGTTATTGGTTCAATGAGTTATGCAACACTTCTGAATGTTAAGATATTCCATTATATTAAATAATCCATTTTAATTGTGCAGAGCAGGAAGGAATTCAATGACCTGTAGTGCAGTTTGGTAACATTGTTTTGATCTGCTTTTATCCCACTGGTGTAGATACCAACACAGTAGAAAAGACAGATGATAGAATTGATATTATTATGAAACAATGTTTGACTTTATAGATCCCCTTCTGAAAAGATCTCAGGAAACCCCCTAGGGCTTCATGGACAAGCAGATTGAGAACTGCTAGCATCAACTGAGGAGTTAAAAAGTCAGCTTTGAGGTCAGGCTCAGGTCACCATAGTTGAAGTTCTGCTACATGCAAAGTGTATGGCCTTGAACAAGTGACCTTCTCTATCTGAGCCTCAGTTTCCTCATCTGTAAAACAGAAATAATATTTCCTAATTCATAAGACTGGTGAGAGCCATATGAAGTATTGCAGAGGAAGAACTTAACACATGCCTGGCATAAAGCGTCTAATAAATGGTAGATACGTTATAAGTAAGTAAAGCAATAAAATACGATGTGCTAGTTGAGGTGGGTACGCAACATGGAAATAAAGGGGACACGGCATGCTCTTTTACTTTGTCTAATACATTTAGGTGTGTGTCTGCCTTCCTCACTCTATCTCAGGTTCCTGAAGGAGAAAAAAAGGGCTAAGCAAGGTGCTGAATTTACATGCATTATCAGGTGGAAATATGCCTTATTTATCCCAGAGAGTCTCTTGGTGCCCATATGTAGTTAATACTCCTTATCAAATAAAAAAAATAAGCAGCGAAAAGCAGTAGTTTGGCTCAAACACGCATTTTCATTTGGATCGGGATCTTTTTCAAGTTTCCATCTCTTGTTACATTAACTATTCACCCATTACGCCTGACCGACGCTGATGCTGCTTTCACACGCTGAGGGGAGATTCACATTTAAACACTCAAACTTCTTAGAAGTCTCCTTTGCTATAAAAATAATATGCCTTATTCTTTTAGAAGTTAGATCAAAGTAAAGAGTGAACCTTTCCTCTAAAAGCCAGCAGCAACTTCCTCTAGAAAAGACAGTCGTGTACATCTCTGCACAGTTGAAAAGCAAGCTAAGAGTGTGTCTGGCTCAATACAAGACAAGGCACAGTTATGAGCCTGCCTGGATGTTGAAACAGGGAAGTGCTGCTTTGCAGTGCTCAGCAGCCGTACCTGTTTGCCCCTTCTTGCTAATCTGACAGCTGCTCCTCCCACGTCCAGTCTGCTGCCTGCCCTCCCCAGCCCCACGGTTCCCTGTGGTCACGTCTGTGCTCTCTGCTCCCCTCTTGCTGAGTTGCTGCAAGCTGTTTTATTTGCCTCTTCAATCACCCAGCTTCCCCACAACAAAGGAAAACCTGTACCTCACAGATGAGCTGTGAGATTGTGAGGGAGCTGCCACGCGGAGCAAAGGAAGAAAATGGGAATTACTTTTGGAAAATGCTTCAGCCTCAACCTGACCCAGACAGAGATGCCTCACATGGGACCATCACTGGAGGTGGAACGCACCTCCATGACTCTCACAGAGAAAGTTATAAAAGTGAAATGTTTGGGCTGAGACAAATGAGTCACTTTACCTCATACCACCACCAACAAACACGTATCTCCAGGAGACTCAGGGTTCAGGCTTCTACAGCATCAGGATAATCAGAACGCCTTGGAAATTGCACTAAAATGCAGATTCCCTGGCCCCACCTCTGCAGGGACGTTGACGGAGGGCCTCCAGCACGTCCTTGGGAAGTATTCTCTCCCGGTCTAGATTTCCAATAAAGCCACCTGATGTTTTTCCACTACCACCATTTACTTACCCTTTTATTTAAAAAATTATCAAGTACCCGCAAATGCCAAAGACGAGTAGTTTCACATATATATATATATATGTAAAATCATTAACTATATACACATAAAGTATATATAATTAATTCATATCTATCTTATTGGTATATAATAAACTTTGTTTTCATGGAGTTTAAATTCTAATGAAACAAGTCAAATCCTCAATCAATAAATAACCTAGGTGATATATACAAATGTTTGCAGAAGCATTATTCATAATAGACAGAAAGTAGAAGCAATCAGATGTTCATCAACAGGAGACAGATAAATAAACTATAGTGTATCCATACCATGGAACATTTGTTCAGTAATATAAGGAATAAAGCACTGACATGCTGCAATGAAACTTGAAAATGTTATAAGGGAAAGAAGTCAGTCACCAAAGGCCACATATTACATGATTCCATTTATATGAAATGCCCAGAAGAAGAAGAAAAAAAAATCTATAGATTCAGAAAGGTGATGAGTGGCTAGCAGAAGCGAGGGAACTGGAGGGAAGGTGAGTAATTTCGGTCAGGCATGAGGGTTCTCTTGGGTGACAGAAATGTGTTTAAATTAGGTCATGGTGGCAGTTACACACCTTCGGTCTGTGTAACTGAACAGGTATCACTGAATAGGTTACACTCTCCAGCCATGTGTGTTTGGGCCTCAGGGGTAGGCTGAGCCATTACATAGGGGTCATCTGGGCCATGGAAAGATTCGAAGTCACCATGGTATGAGGAGGCAGGTGGGTATAAGACGACCACCCCCATCAACCCAAACTGCACAGAGGAAAGAAACTATAACTGTCAGAAACATGACAGAAGAGTCCAAATACCATGAAATCAAATGCCTAACTTATCCAACTTGCTCCCATTACTCTGAGACAGGACAGTCATACAAGAAGCAAGAGTCAGTCACGTGGTGGCTAACATTTAGCAACCATTCCTATATGCCAAGAACTATTTTATTTTAAGCTTTATTTTTATCTGAATGAGCTCATTACAGTCACTCTGCAATACAGGTGTCATTGCAAGAGGTTTCTATAGGACCCTGACAGGACACAGATGGCACACGCAAGTGAGGCAGTTGTGGAGAGCTTAATAAAGGACCATTTATAAATCTGTAGGCAGTGTCCTGGGAACCAATGGCTCTAGTGCAGTGCTCCAAGGCTGACCCCGCTGCCATCACTGCCCTGGGTCTGAAAGGACTTGCAAGGGGAGGGATGGGCATCAGCTCCTGAAAGGAGTAACTGTAGTAGTGAAGGGGATGAAACCAACTCAGTGACCCAGAAAAATAGGAAGCTCGGAAAATTATTTCCCCAACTTCACTCTCTTCCCTTTCTCCAGTTTCCTGCTGACAACTCCCATTGGTTGACCCCTTTTGGATGGCACAGATCAAGGAAGTCCATTGATGCAATTTATCTAAGTCAAACTCTTGGGCACAAGAAGGAAGAGAATCAATCTGGAGGGGTAAATAGAAAATATTCAGTTGGTGCCAGCATCATTTGCTCCTGACAGATAAGGAAACTAAGGTCTGAAGCCACTGAGGAACAGGTCCAAGCAGGACAGAGCTGGGCTAGGAATTCAGGTGCTATGGTGGTTTTCAACCACCACCTCTAGGTTGCAGCTTATTTCCCAACCACAATCCAGGTAGAAACTCATCAGTAAACACCTGGAAAGGATGACCAGGACTCTCCCAGGATCAGGAGAAACAACTGTGCTCCAGAACACAATGATAATCCAGAGCCAAGACAAACTCATGGGACCTTGCATGGCCCACACTGGCCCACACTCAGCTATTTCAGCCATGTTGCACCCAATGCCATGGGACAAAAGCAACCCGGGTGTGGGTATCAACTCTCCAGGCAGTAAGCATGGCTCATCATAAATCACAAGGCATGAGGTTTTAGGTAAAAATGTATTAGACTCTTTAAAGCGGTGCTGCTTCTCTGCTTCCTGGAGATCTGCCATGAACCTGAGCCATTGAGTAAGGAAAGTTCATGCAATTCCTGTTTTTCCTTCCGTCTCGAAGGCACCACGTGGTAAGAGGCTTCAATGAGTATAATAAAAATCTCACTGACATTTAAAGAAAAAATCCATGAATAAAAGTGCCTCCCCCGACTCTGATTTGCAGCCATTTGTAGACTGGTGGATTCCTGAGTCCTCAAATAGATCTGGGCATAAGGACTCTCTTTCATTTGACTTCTCAAACCACACCAACTGGGCTTTTATGTTCCAGAGATGACCAAGATGACACTGAACCCAGAACCATAAGTCACCTGGAGTCATCGGGCAGGCGAGCTCTAGCCACTGGGGCCCCACAGGAGAAGCAGGCCAGGGCGTCTTGGCATTGACTGACTTGACAGCTGCCTGGTAGGGATGAAGTGGAAGGACAAGTCCGTCCACTATCCTGTGCCTGTTATCAAACAGCCTCTCGAGAGTGCTGTGGCTGCTGCAGCGCACAGGACAAATGCAGGCATCTTTCAAAGGTAAATTTCAGGCCTGCCATTAGTCCAGATCATGATGGCTCTAATTCCACTTACTTTACTCTCACTTCCATTTTTATTTTTCTGTAATGGGAAAGAAAGGACCACTCTGTGTCTGCCTCGTCTGCCTTCTCCGACATGCACTGTGGTGGTCACTGCCCCCAGCATGTCACAGAACAGACCAGCTTTCTCATCACTCTTTCCCTAGGTCCCCAGTCTGTGGGTTGCTCTGCTCCAAATAAATCAATGTTACCATTTCTCCTTTTCCTCCTCACTCTCAGCAGGGCACAGCTCAGGTCATTTCTTTCAGATAATGAGCTGGACATGTTCTCAAGCTGCGTTGGTGTAGGGCCTAGGCAGGGATGGAAAGAGACTGCTGGTGCAAACCAGAGGGTTTCTGAATGGCTAGGCAGACTTTTCCTCTGGGCCTATCACAGCCATTTGCATTTTGCATGGCTGATGAGAAGTATAGGACAGGGCAGGACCAAGAGGTGGGAAGAGCAGGTACAAAGGCATCAGCCCAAGTCGTTTGTGTGGACTCTGGCTGGCCCATGGAGCGCTCTCCATCTTTACGTAGCAGGGCTTCCAACACCATTTCCACCTCCAAAAGCTATTTAGTTGAACAGTTGCCAAAGCAGAGATTTGTTGGGGGACAGGAGACAAACTTCTACATGGTGCCCCAATATACAGAGATGAATATAATATTGCACCAACTGATATTGAAGTTCAGGACACTAAAATTATCTCTCCTCATCAGTCCCACCAGCTGCCCAAATGTCTTTATCAAAGCCCAGAGAGAGTGAAAACAAGTTGGCCTTTTCTGAGGACTGAAACTCCCCTCCTGAGCATCGCATCATGTTTCCAGCACTGGTCCTTTGTAGACACCCACACACAGGTATCCATGAGTCTGGCCCCACCCGGCATTTGCCATTCTCCTTGTGGCTGGTGTCATCCCAGCCTGGAGGATCTACCCTCCCTCCAGACACTGCTGCTCACCACTCCCCCAGTCCTCTGTTCCTCAGCACCTTGGTTTACCTTCAAGGACAAGAAAGCTCCTGTGACCTGTACAATGACTATCCTCCTAGGTTAAGTCATTTCTCTGAGTTATTGAAACTAATGCCTTCTTGACATTGTGGTGTGATGGTTTTTAAGAACAGGAGCTATCCCATCCGGTCACCTGGGCTCAAATCCTAACTCTTTCCCACTTTCTAGTTATGCGATGTTTGGTAAGTGAACCTGTCCATGAATCACAGTCCCTAACTGCAAAAAAGGATAGCAATCCACCCAACTTCATAAAGTTTGATGAGAGGACTAATTGCATCAATAAACCAATATTTGGTGTGGTCCCAGAACATCGTAAAAAATATCCAGTAAGTGTTATTCGATGGCACGCACCCTTTTCCCACCCAAGACTTGGCACCCACATCTCAGCAGGTGCTGAGCCATCAGGAAGTTTGCTACGTGTGTGCTCTTCAAACCACACTGCCACCTGCTGGTGGCCTGCACAAGCTCTGGGGGCACTTAGCCAAGACAAAACTTTAACTCTTAAATTCATTTTATTAAAATCCAGTCAATGCGTATTTACTGAGCACGCATGCAATGTCAGAAAATATGCTTTGTGTACTTGGGGTACAATAGAGAATAGAAAAGTCAAAATTTTACTCTTCTAAAAGTCACACTGCAGTGACATTTTGCTTTCTGTTTTTCTCCAGAGGTCAGAGCTGACCCAGAGAACTGATGAAAGATCAAGAAAATGCTCAGCTCCCCACCGGTGCTGCACAGGGGCTCCGTGGAAATCCGAAGGCTAAAATAGAATAGTAAGGGCATAATTCTGATTGTGTCCAGTTTCCTCTTCCTCTTAATCACAGATACAGTTCCAGGTGCCACCACAGGACTGAGCTCTGGCTCACAGAACATGGGCAGAAGTGATGTGAGCTTCTTCCAAGCCTGGTCCAGAAAGCTTCTGGCTTGGGATCCTCCATGCTCTCACTCCTTTCTGGCAGCCTTCACTGGAAAGGACTCCCATGGCAGAATTGAGAGTCACCCATTGAAGAAAGCAGAATCACAAGACAGAAAGAGCCTGAGCCCCCAAGGCACCACTTGGGAGAAATGCTCAACCAAGAAACATGCTCTGGAGTTGGAAAAGAGTGAGGAATAAACTTTGAAATGCAAGCGTTACATCTTACTGTAGCTGTTAATGCATAGATGTGTAAGGGATTGTGGAGAGCAGCCCGGAAGCTAAATAAGAAAATGAGATGGATGATGAATAAAACGACAATTCAGTCTTATTCTGTTGCTCTTGTGTAAGTTTCTGTTCTTTAACATGAAAAAGTAAATGTGTTTTATTTTTCTACTGAGCTCAGCAATAAAACATGAGACATGAAAGGGGATTATAGTCCTACTGTTTCATAAAAAGAAAAACAGAACTTTAGTTTACATGATTTCTTTCACGGGGAGTGGAGAAAAAAAATAAAGAAAAGTGCAAAGGAAATTCTCAAGCTGGTAGGAGAATTTAGAGCCAGAGTCTTGGGCACAGAGAGGGAGCTGAGAAACTTGGAGGATATATTACTAGTTTTAAAGACTGAGAAATATTTTAGACTACAGAGCCTCAGATACAGGAAGAGATCTGATGAGATCACCTAAGTCACAAATGAGTTAACAGAAGTCAAAGTTATATTTTCTCTATACACAATCAGGGTTTAAGGACGAATTTAATAATAAGAAAAATTGGGTATAATATTGGTAATAATCTAAATGCATAGCATAGAAATTTATAAATACATGTATATATTTATAATTCTCAATATATACTGAGTGGTCAGACACATGTCTTGATGAATGGTCCCCAAGTGAGTCTACTGAGCTACCTGAGTTGAGGTTTGCTGCTTTTGAACATGTTGGATTACCTTCATTCTTTTTTACTTTTATATCTAATATGTCCTCCTTCCTTTCCCTTAAGACATTTAATCATATCAACTGGTCTGCTTGCAAAATAAATGCCACGGGCCTGCATAATTCAGGAAGCACTCTGGAGCAGGCACATTATCGTCCCCAGCCATCTCCCACTGTGCCTTTGACCACCTCCACAGGCCGCAGGCACCCAGACTGCAGCGCACATGCAGCCCGTCTTTTCTCAGTACTGGCTTTCCTCCCTCTTCCACCTGGAAAACTCTTCTTCATCCTTCAAAACAGATCAGCTGTCACCTGCTCCCTGAAGACTTCCCAGGTATCACTCTAGACCTTTAGTCTTCCCACCTCGATTTTATGACACCTGTCATTTCAATTACTTGTTTGATGTCTGTCCAAACTGGAATGTGAGCTCCCTGAAGGAAAGAACCCATCACTGCTTGTCCCTCACACCCCTCTGTCTTATTAGCACGGTGCTAAGCAGCTCCTTGATATTTATTCATGCGTGATTGAGTTACTGCATTAATGAATAAACTCATTCTGAAGGCCTCAGCCTTGAATTAGGGGAAATGAAATCCTCCAGCTAAGAGAAGCTCTTTCTCAGCATCAGATGGCTCATCTATTTTTGTTCATTTGCTCTGCAAGTGACGTTCGGAATGTTTCCTTAACGTGTTTGTTAAGAACTACATATGCCCGTTTATTGAACAAGCTCTCATGTACATTAAGCCAGTCAGAATATCAATGATGCTGCTAGGAATATGGAGGGCAGGCAGACATCCCAGACTCATGAACCTGCCCAGAAGCAGCATGTACCATGCAAGGAAGAGAGGCCAAAAGACGAGGGAACACGCAAGAGCATATTCATGTCCTCCCTTCAGTGCTTTCTCATGACCACTCCGTAAAACATGCTTGACAGCACTTTTAATAAATTTCTCTTTATTGTGGAAGGAAACTGGAGCTCAAGAAAGGTGGGATCAAACTCAGTCTCAGGATCAAAGCCCAGGGCAGCCACCAGCCAGGAGAAAGAGACTGAAGGTCCTTCTTTTACATGTGTAAAAGCTTCATGATACTCATACAATTAGTTCCATTTGTCCTTCAGTGGAGAAGCAACAACTGAAATCTGATCTTCCTACAACAGAAGGAAGGATTCTTTGTAGTATCAAAAGAGGATCTAGGGCCACAAACCATTTGAGAACCTGGTAAGAGGTATGAAACTTCTTACCAAACAAAATCCAGTGCTGAAGATTTTGCATAAAATCCAGAGTCTAAGAGTCTCTGAAATGCATGAATCCTCCAGGGCTCCAGGGGTCCTTGATGAGAACTCCTGGGTTAAAGGATCCCCAGGTCCCTCTAGATCTAGGCTTTCTCTAATTTACCTTTTTTTTAAAACGTGCTTAATATAGGCTGCAACATAGTAACCACTCAAAAGACGAAGACGAAAGCTATTAATTATAATACTAGGAGGATAAATGTGAAACTGGTCTTTCTCAATTTCAAGGGATGAAATCTTAACTGAAATTTAAACAAAATAGAGACCATTGGGACTATCAAACTTCAAGCACAGCTAGATCCAAGTGCTCAGAGGGATTCATCTCAAATCTGGATCTTCACCTTCTTGGTTCATTTTTCATGGCTCTCAGTTCTATTCTTACCAGGCTCTCGCCATGATGGTCTTCAATTGATCCAAATTCATACCCTATCCTTATTGTAATCCAGCAGAAGTAAGTTTTTCCAATCATTTTAGCAAAAGATCACTATGTTCTTATTTATCAACTCAAGTCACTTGCCAAGCCTTGAACAAACCTCTAAGCCTGAGTGAGAGCATATACTCATGGGCTAGGCTTCGATCTCAGGCCCACAATGAGATCTAGACATGGTGAGGACAAACATCCAAACCACACACATTAAGAATGGGGAAACCATTACTCCCCTCCAAAATCAGTGTGTTACGACTGGAGGAAATGAGAAGGTGATGCCTAGAGGACACAATCTCCCTGTATTCGTTACAAAAATAATAAACAGCAGTCACACCTGGTGGGCTCTTGCTCCCTGAAGTGTATATAGTATGCTGACACTTATTCAGCACTAATCTAGAAGACTTCTTACCTGGGACATGGTGATCCAAGCAAAATGGGATAGAGTAGTTTGAAGGCCTGGGAAACCGACTGACTCCTCCATCCCAATAACATTCCTGCTTGTTCATTTTGACTCTTATCTCCTTTTGAGAGAGCAGTCCAATAACAGAAACCCTCCTATCTCTTGCATTTCTGTCTCTGCCCGTTAGCAGCCACTGCTAAGGGAAGAAGAGAAAACTCTATCACCTTGACATGCCTCCTTCTTAGGTGTATTTTTGTTCCTTTACCTAACCCTGAGGGTCATATATTTTTTCTCCCCTACTGAGTGGTTTGTCAACTGTCTGCTTTAATCATTATAGAGATTGAGAAATTCACTAAGGGGAAAACAGCAATCCTTACAAAACAGCAATACCTGAAGTGCCTCTTCTATTAATGACCTTGGCCCTGAAAAGGAGTCTGAACACCAGTGATACATTGCCACCCTGCAGGCCTTGGGAACAGGGACTCGCCTCTCTGCCCCCTTGTCCTCTATCAGCAGCTAGCCCCAAGACATCGTTGATCTGGATTAGATGAAGTAAAGTGCTTTCAACTCTGTTTTTTCTTTCCTGCTTCCTGCCCATTCAGACAAGCTCCCTGCTCTTGCCATAACTCAAACAGCACCCCATAAACCCAAGGAGGAATGATCTGCCTGAGTCTTGAAAATGCACTTGGTTAGTTTTATCCAAGAAGAGAACTTACCTCTTTTTAGGAGTTTTTTAGAGTTTGAGATGGGAAGGAAGAATGTTTAATGTAATAAGAATAAAAAGGTAGAGAAAACTAAGTTGTCATCTAGGCAACCAAATTCTTTTTCTTCTTGCTAAGAGCAGGAAAGAGAGCCCAGCAGTGACGGTCTCAATGCTAATATCGACTTGTCTCTTGCTCAAAAGTTTTTCTGGTTGCCAATTGTTTTCCAGATAACATCCACCTCCGGCATGTACCTCCCAGGTCCTGGATGAGCTCCACTTTTAATCTCCCTGCTTTATCCCTCCAGGTTGCTCTAACAAGTCTTAAAGGATGACTCTTGTTCTCTTACTAGAGAGCTTACAAGATTGTTCTCTTTCTAATGTGTTTCTCTATGTTGCTACTACATTAGTTTCCTTTCGCCAGTCTGAAAAATTACCACAAACTCAATGACTTAAAACAACACAACTGTTGTTTGTTTGTTTGTTTTTACAGTTCCGGAGGACAGAAACCCAAACTGGTTTCACAGGGCCAGAGCCAAGTAGCTGACAGGGCTGTACTCTCTCTAGAGGTTCTTAGGCGAGTCCATTTTCTTGCCTTTTCCACCTTTAAGAGCTACATTCCTTGTATCCTTCAACTCCCTCAAAGCAGCATAGCATTCTGCTTCGTAGCTCGCATTGCTCTCTTCTGTCTCAAAATTCCCTCTGCCTCCTTTACAGACACTTGTGCTTGCCTCTAAGATCTACCCGGCTAAGCGTCCCTTCTCCAGATGCTTGACTTAATCATATCTGAAAGCCCTCATCACATAAGACAACGTTCACGGGTTCCAGGAGATTCAGACCTGGGCCTCTTTTTCCATCTTGGGGAAAAGAGGGCTCATCACAGCCTATCACAGCCACTTCCTATTTATCTATCAGGAGTCACCTTGGATGTCACTTGCCTCAGGAGGCCCTTCCTCTGCTACACTCAGTTCAGGGTCATGTGCTCTCACTGTCACTGCTCCTTGCACAATAAGCACACTACAGCATGTGAATCACAGCACTAGTCAGTTCCCTCACTAAACTCCTCTCCTGGAAGGCAGCAGACAGATCAGATGCATAGAAGTGTCTATCATCCATGGCATAGCATGTAAAAAAGAAATAAGGAAAAGTGAAACCACAGAGCAATAAGTATTGCATAGGTACTGATTAAAGATACAACTCAACTGTAATCTGCGGTTACCTCTGGAGAGAGGAGTAGGATGATGAGGCTGTATTTTGGATGGAGGGAGACTTCACTCCCATGTTATTTGTTCTTTTATTATGAGAATGTGTACAAATGTGTACAAATACTTGAGAAGTTGAACAGGAGCATATTTGAAATTTTAGTATTTACCCCCTCTATTTGAGCAAACCATGTGTGTGAGTATGTGAGTGTGTGTGTGTGTGTGTGTGTGTGTGTGTGTGTGTGTAGTGCCCAACAGACACAAGTTAAAATATTTTTTTTCAAAAAGACTAGTCTTAAAGCCTCACTATTCATAGTCAAAAAGGATACCCAAGGTACCAAATTCTACCAATGACTTTCTTCTGAAAGGATTCATTTGGGGTAGAATGTGCTATAACATCCGATCTCTAATTACTGAGGGAGACAGGCTGTACACACCATGGAGCTGGCCTGGAGTCGACAAGTGCTAAGGCTTGAGGTTGGCACCCAGAGCTGGAATGACTTCTCACTCATCCCCCTCAGAGCAGGGAAAAGATACCACGGCCACTACATTCATTGGTAGTTGTTACCAACTAGCCAGCAACCAGCAGATGCCACCAGAATTGAGTCAAGCCAAGTGCTCTGATTAAAGTGTAACTCACTTCAAAATATTGCAAATCAGTCAGCATTTAAATTTAGCACACAGTCCAAAGAAGCAACGGGTCGCCCAGAGAAACTCACTTGGAGAAATAAGAGACACCTATGGGCTGCCATGGATGAGGTAACTGAAGATATCCAACATATCAAAGACACCACTCACAAGAAACTTCTGATAAACATGTTAAGGGCAAGAAATAGGCATGGAGAAAATATATATCGCCCGTATAGCAAAGGATTACTATCTGTACTTATTTTTAAAAATTCCCTCAAATTAATAATAAAATGACAAGCAGTTCATTAGAAAATAAGCAAAATATATGAACAAATAATTCAGAATAAAGGGAATTCAAATGGCCTGTAAATACATTTTTAAGTACCCAAATTCACTACATGACCAGGAAAAGGTAGGTGTTGTTCTCATATTCTACTTTTAAGAGAGAGAATAATTAAATGAGTTTAATAAAAAAATAAGTATATGTAAGAAACTTTTAAATGTATATATATCCTTCCACCTTGCTGAGTATCAACCCCAGGGAAAAACTCACATACCTGTGAAAAAAGGTGGGAAGTGAATTTTCATCACAACACAGTTATTGTGAAAATATAGAAATAACTTAACAGTGTACTAACAGATGAATTGCTAATTAAAATAAAAGTAAAAAATAAAATTACTCATATTAGAAAATGTCATGCAACAGTTTTTTAATGGTATCTTTATGTACTAATATAAACAGACCTCTAAGACATTCTCTATAAATTTCAAAGGATAATGAGGAATTATATTTACAAATTAGCTCCAGATATTTATATTTAAATATACAGATGATAATCAGGAAAAATAATATCAAAATATTATCAAATTGTAATGACAAGATTGACTCCAGATTCCCCAATATAATTGATGCAAATGTGGTTTGACAGAGCACATGGGAAAAGAAATCAGAAGTATTTGCTGATCATATAAGTTTAAAAATCAATAAATAGGCACACCCAGGTGGAGTAGTGGTTAGGTCAATCACCTCTAAAGGAGCACACAGTCACTTAGGTTCAAGTCCTGGATCCAAGGGGAGACAATCAGTGTGAGCGACTAAATAAAAATAAGTAGAATACTTCTTCCTGCTCTCTCCCTGCCTGCCTGCCTACTCAGCTTCATTTCTGCCTGCACCTTACTTTTTAAAAAATTAATAAACAGTTATCACAAAACTTAAAAAACTTAAGCCACATCAGCAGAACAGGCCCTTGGAATTTTTTAAGAAAATCAGTTGGTAACTTTTGAGACTATTACAATTTACAAAGTCCATTCCTCTTCATTCTACATCACTTCTATTGCCACATATGTGAGGTTAATTTATTCTATTTTTCTATTTATTAATGAGAGAACAGTGGTGAAATATCCCAAAATGATTTTGGATTTTTCCATTGCTTTAGTTTTGTCATTTTTTGCCTTATGTATTTTAACACTCTTTTAATAAATACGTGTAGAACAGTTGAATTTTTCTGCACATTAACAATTTAATCAATACGAAATATCCTTCTTTATCTCTGATAATTCTCCTCTGTCTTGACATCTCCTTTATGACTATTTATATAACTATATCAGCTTTCTTAAAATTACTGTTAACCTCATATCTTCTTCCATTCTTTGACTTCAATCTATGTCTATATTTCAACTGTTTCTCTTCATAAATTGAAAATAATAAAGGTTTTACCTTTTTATCTAATCAAATGAAATTTTAAATACAGTGTGTTGTTATTTATATTTAATATAATTATCAATACAGTTATGTTTAATTTCACCATTTTCATGTTTGTTTTCCATTTTTTCCTTTTCTAGCTGTTCCTTCTTCCTCTATTGTTTTGAGAAAATTTAATATTTTTAGTATTATTTCTCTCCTACATTTGACTTTTTTGGTTATATCACTTTGTGTTGGGTTTTTATTATTATTTCTAAAACAGTGCTGTCTAATAGAAATATAATGTAAGTCACATATATAATGTTTACAGAATGTCAATTTTCTAATTGCCACCATTGACAAAATTAAAAGAAACCAATAAAATTAATTTAACAATATACTTCAGTAAGCCCGATATATCCAAAATATTATCATTTCAACATATAAGTGTAAAAAGTCTTCATGAAAGCTTTGCATTCTTACATTGTATTCATACTAACTTTGAGGTCTGACATGAATTTTACACCCACAGCACGCAGCGGTCACAGTAACAGGTTGTTCTACAAGGACAATTAAACGATGCTTCATAGAAGAATATGCACATGCTTCAGTTTTCTGCCCACATTTTAATAATTTAAGTTAGAAATTTAGTTTCTCAGTTTCACTAGCCACATTTCAAGTGTTCAGTAGTCACACATAGAGTTTATAAATTTTTCAGATGTCACAGTCTAGCACCTCCATGAACAGCCCCAGAACAACATAATTCCCTTTATCGCTCCTTTGTGCTACATTTCATATCTTTTCCTTCCACCAGTATTATAGTTCTACAACAATGGCTATGCTTTTTTATTTAAACAGCTCATCACCTTTTAAAGCTTAGCTGTATATTTAATTTACATGAAAATTTCTAAAAATTAGATTTGTCTACAATATTTTGCATTTATGTAGACCTGAGTTCCCATCTTATATCAACTTCTTTTAACATGAGGAACTTTCTTTAGCATTTCTTATAGTACAGTTTGCTAGCAACAAATTCATCCTGCTTCTATTCATTGATAAACGTTTTTATTTTGCCTTCATGATTCAGATATGTTTGCTTTGGATTCTATATTGAGAGTTCTTGCTTTTATTTCAGTTTTCTAAAGATGCCATTCCATTGTCTTAGGGTCTCCACTGTTACTAGTGAGATGTCATCTCTGTTCCTACATCGCTCCCATGCATTTATCTTTCCTCGGTCTGATTTTAATATTTTCTCCTTAACTTTCATTTTCGCCAACTCTACCATAATGCCTTAAAGGAATTCTATTTTGTTTGTTTTAATGTACCCTATATAGGCCTCTGTAAACAGTTTTATAGCAATGAACTGATATTTTTGACCCAATTTTTTTAATTTCGGCCTATATTTTTCACATATTTATCTACCATTGCTTCCTTTCTAACAGTTTAAAAATGTATGTTCCACCATTTGACTTTTCAGTGTCCACCAATCTCTGATGCCTTTAAGAGAGAAATTTGATGTTGTTTGCCTCATAGCTTCTGTTAAATTTGTCAAATTTTCAATCTTCTGGTGGTGGTGGAGGTGGAGGAGGTGGAGGAGGTGGAGGTGGAGGTGGTGGAGGTGGTGGTGGAG
>RJWH01007377.1:0-40967 GCA_004363575.1 Solenodon paradoxus | reverse complement strand
GCCCAGGAGAAAGTCACAGAAAGGCTTTAAGGAGAGGACTGGCATGATCTGATTTAAATTCTAAAAAGACTTTGGGGGGGCAGATTGGAGGGACAAAAGCAGCAGCAAAAGGAAACTACTGTGGGAGTTCAGGTGAGAGATGACAGTGATCTGGTGGGTGGTGGCAATTAGAGGGAAGAGAGGAAGTTGGCCTTGAGACACATCTGTCACAGGGACTAGCACCCGATTGAACACAAGTGGGGAGGAAGAGCGAGCTGTCAAGACTGATGCCCAGGTTTCCAGCTTGAGTCAGTTTGGAGACAGCTCTGGGGTAGGGGTGGTGGGAGATGTGGCGAAGTGAGTTCTGGAGAGTGGACAGAGTCCAGTCTTGGCTGTCCTAAGCTCATCCCAGATGATAGATGGAGGACACAGCAGAGATTGCCTGGGGCCAGACATTTTGAAGTCATCTCCATGTAGAGGACTTTGAAAGAACAAGGACTGGAAAGCTCAGCTGGAGGCAATATAAACAAGGAAGAAATGATCTCTCTGAAAATCCAGCATTTACCGGTAGAAGGAAGACTGATCAAGGAGCCTGAGTAGGAGTAATCAGTATGGGAGATGGAAAACCAGCATGTGTTTGTTTGTCAAATATGCCCACAAAATCTTTGCTATTGCTCCTTTCAGAAGGTGAAATTTAATTTCTCTCCTCATGTGGGGTGATACTTAATGACAGGCCTCTAGTGAAGGGATGACAATAGAAGTGATGGAAGGTAACGTGCACTGCAGCTTGTTCTCCCTCTTGGATGTCTTGCTATGTGGGAAGTCAGCTAACTTGTCCTAAGGACACTTGAGCAGTCCTATGGAAAGGTGCATGCAGTGAGGAGCGGAGGCCTCCAGCCCATAGCCATGTGAATGTGAGAAGCATCTGAGAAGCAGGTCTTCCAGCCAAAGTCTAGCCTTCAGCTGACCACAGCACTGGCCAAGAACTTGACAATGACCTTGCCAAACATCCCAAGTCTCACCAGCTAAGCTCATCCTGAATTCCCTGCTCACAGAAACTCTGTGACATAAAAAATGTTTTAAACTACTACATTTTGGAGTATTTTGTTGACTAGCAATAAACAGATAACTAATACATGTTGTGCCCAGAAAGCAATAAAAGGGAATATTTGAAGAATAGGGTGATGATTTTTGCAAAAGTTATTTTAGTGTGGCATTCACATTCATAAATTCTGAGATACCATGGATTTTAAGCACACCATCATATGTACATGTCATTGTACATATAATATATACAATGCTGACATTAATAATCCTGTGAACTGTGTGACAGTTCTGAGTGTGAACTGGTCAGTAGAGAACACAGAGCCCGCACTGCCCTGCTTTGTTCTCTGGTGCTCTCAGAACAGAATCCAAATTCCTCGACTTGACAGACCAAGCTCCTCCCCATCTGGTTCGCCTGTCTTTGTTTCTTGGCAGCCACTGGATTTATGACCCAGACCCTGGCTAGTCTACTCTGTATCTTGGGCCAATGCGGGCCTTTTGCAGGTATATATCAAGCCAATTATTCATTAGTTCCTAGGCAATACCTATACAGTACGTACAACAACGTGCTTGCCTTCTCGCCAGTTTTAGATCAGGTGGGCTCACATTTATGCCCTAAGAACAGCTTAAATGTCATTCCCTGACCTTTGCTTTTCCTGACTCTCTCAGACGAAACTTTTCATATCTATATTCTACAGAATGTTTCAATGTATATATATGAACATAGACTTCTATGTTTATATACATGTTAACATGTATATTCATTTTTCGAGACATATATACATAAATATCTTATCTATATGTAAATAACATGATTTACTTCTTCATTCTTCTCCTTTGGTTATTCATTTATTCACCCTTCTTTTTTTTTTTTCAATTCAACACCTACCAGGTACCAACCCCTGGGCGAGGAGCTGGGGTCATAGCTCCCCCATCCTTGTCCCAAAAGACAGACATTTTGCTTGCCCTACGAAGGTGTCTCATGGAGGCTTCAGATAGAGAGACATCTCTGGCATTCAGGAGAATGTTGGGGCATGCTGATTGTTCGATTAACATTGCTGAATTGAAACTGGATTAATGTTTAACAACTTCTAGAATATTTGTTGTTTTGGTTTTGGTTTTGCATCAACAAAACCTTCAGATTTAAAACCTGTTAAGTTATTGAAGCCAATACATTGGACCCCAGCAAGTTAACTGATGAAACTGGAAGTACTACTGCTTCCTCTGGGTAGAAAATTCGGTGGACAGCGGTCAAATTAGCCTTGGGAGACACCATGACTTTTAAATCTCCCACTGGTTCACTGAGATTTGGGGCAAATCACTTCCTCACTTCTTTTGAAACGCAGTGTACTCACCTGTAAAACTGGAGATGTGATCTGTGATTTACACGTGGCTGATACTGCAAATGGCACTCCACTATCCACTGTCCCCTGCTTTCTTGGTAATTAGACCCTTATTACATAACCAGTCAGAATCAAGACGACATTTCCCAGCCTTCACTTCAGTGGGGTGTGGTCATGGTGCTGAGTCGTGGCCAACAACTTCCAGGACATGGCTCCATGTTCACTCGTATTTCTTCTTACTGGCTGGAATTTGGCCCTGTTTGCTGGAGCTCAAAAAGCTGTCTTTGGTCATGAGGGAGAGCCTTCTGGATTAAGATGGCGGAGCCCAGGACCCTGACCCCAGAAAACCTATAGCTGCCCGAGCCCCATGCCTGCAGGAGAAACACACGCCCACTCTGTTTAAACGAAGCGGACTGGCGTTTTGCCATCACTTGCAGTCAACACTGTAGGACCGAAAGGGCAGAAGTGCTATGATCGCTACTAGAAGCTGGGTACCCCCAGGTTGTCCTTTCCTGCTTAAAAGCCCAAAGTCAAACGGCTTGTGAGGCCAGTGTTCAGTCTGCATTCAGCTGGAAATCCCGATCGGGTGAACTTAAGCTCTGGGGTTTCGGGAGGTGTCGGCCGTCTCTGAACTCATCTATTCATCTGTTCGGGCAGCCACAACAAAGTGCCAGAGACTGAGTGGCTGGAGCGACAGAAACGGATTTTCTCACAATTCTGGAGGCTACAAGAATGAGATCAAAACCAGAATGGTTGCTCCTGAGGTCTCTCTCCTCGGCGGTCATCTCCTGTGTCCCTGCGCAGTCTTTCCTCGGTGGCTGTGTGTGTATCCGCCCCAATGTCTTCTGATAAGGACACGGTCACACAGCATTAGAACGGCCCTAAGGAACTTTTTTTAACTGAAGCTCATTTCTAAATACCCCGTCTCTAATACAGTCATACTTTGAGGCACTGGCAATTAGACTTCAAATATGAATGTCGGGGAGACACAATCCAGCTCATAACACCCTAGGTCACCTACATGTCCTGCACTTACTCTCTGCAGAGGAATTTATGTCCTAGGACTTGTCACCAAGAACACAGGTTCCTCAGAGGTATTTCCCTGTCTCACCAAGTCAGTGACAAATTGTAGCGGTGAATGGTCAGTCTCATTTCCTGATAGCCCAGAGCTTTCTCTGTGCATCGACATGGTAGGCATGAAAAACGCAGAATCGCATCCCCAGAAGGCCTCACACAATGGCTGATGGGAGTATAAATACTCCAGCTGGCTCCCCTTGTAGGGGAGATAACTCTGAGCTGTGTCCTACTGTCTTCTGGAATTCTCCAGCAAGATGAAATCACGGTGGTTTATTGTCAGAACACATCTTTCCCTTCTCTATTCCACTCCCCCGCTACTAGAACTTTCTGGGGTCACCTCCCACATGAACCATGCGTACTCAATCCTGGTCTCAGAGTCTGCTTCTTGGAGAAAACAAACTCAGAGAGGAAGGTGGTGGTGCTGGGAAGGCGGCGCATCAGGAATTCCCCACTTCTTCTCCACACATCCCTCCATCGTGCTGAGCCAGAGTCACGTTCAGCAGGCTCACTGCCTGGTGACATTATGTGAGACAGCACTTTGCAAAAAATGTCAGTCTTTATGTTTTCACATTGGGGTGGGGGGTGGGGAAAGTGAAATATTAGAATGGGAGTGCTACTGGTGTAAAAAAGACCAAATCAAATGTCGTTACTGGGAAATTGTCTAATTTCGTCAAGTTTCTCCATCCTATTGTCTATCAAATAGGACTGATGAGAAAAGGGAAACCACATTTGAAAAGCACCGACACAGTAGGGTCTCACCAGTATTTGTTGGATGCCAATCTGCCATATGAAGACTAGATAATAAACTTATTCTCACTCTGATGTTCACATAACCTTGACTTGCACACATAAACGAGACAGAAACAAGACTTTAAGATCTTCTGAGCCAATGAAACCAATGATTGAAATAAGGTTGCTCAGAAATGATTTCTATATGTTATAATTACCCATTTCATAGTCACTATGTCCTCAAAATACTCAGTTCTTGAGCTTTAGGTAATTCCCACAAATTTTGATTTTAAGAATCAGGAAATGAATGCTAGACCAACTACTCACAAATCACTAAAATCATGTTTAAAAAGAAGACCTATTCCATAAAATCAAGAGCAACAGACTGCCACTTCAAGGCTGAATCATTCCCCCTGCCCCAAAATGTCTGAGTACTAATCCCTAGAACCTGGGAACGCTACCTTATATGCAGGTGTGACCAGATTAAGGATCTTGAGCTAGAGAGATCATCTTGGATTATCTGGGTGGGCCTGGTGTCATTACAAGGGTTCTTGTTGGAAGAAGGAAGAGGACCAAGAGAGAAAAGGCAAGTTGGCAAAGAAAGAAGAGACTGGAGTGATGTGGCCACAAGCCAAGGATCGTTGGATGCCTCTAGAAGCTGTAAAAGACAAGAAACAGATTCTCCTCTGGAGCCCCCAGAACAAACCAGTCCTGCTAATACCTTAATTGTAGCCCTATAACTCATTTTGGACTTCCGACCTCTAAAATTATAAGAGAATAACTTTGTGTTACTTTAAGCCACTCAATTTGTGATCACTTGTTACAATGGTAGTTCCTTAGCAGAGCTCTGAGAAGAATCCATTCTCAATGGAGGGTGTGGTTTGTAGCAAGCAGGCCTCTCTCCATAAATGCAGACCCCCAACATGAAACCAGTCAACTCCTCATCTCTCACATTATTTTTAGTTGAATTCAATAGAGAAAAAAATGTATAACAGAAATACGTTGTAAGAAGCTACTCCAAACTTGACTCTGAAAAACAGCAAAATAAATAACATATTTACCTTATTTGCTCAAGGCAAAAAGATGCCAGAGTTAGGATTTGGAGCACTAGAGCTGGAACTGAGATCAATAAATGCTCCAGACCAGCACTGTTCAACAGAAATAGAACCACGTACGGTATTTAAATTTTCCTAGTAGCCACATTTTTTGAATGTGAAAGAAAACAGCTGAAATATATCTAGTGCAGTGTTATCCACATTATTATTTCAACAAGCAATCAATATAACGAGATAAAACGAGCTATTTTACATTTTCTTCTTCATACAAAATCCACACTATTTTACAGTGTGCTGCACAGCCGAACTTGGGATGGCTACGCAGGGCTAGTGGTCGCGTACATATTATATTGGATAAATCAGCTCAAGAACATCACCCAAATATCATAAAAATGTAGAAAATTTAAGCCAAATTCAACCAGGGAAATGCACGCTGCTAACGATTTAGTCATTTGATGAGTGGTAATTGTCTACTAAGCACTAAATACCATTTAAGAGGCATATCATTTTCAGCCAAAGCAAAACTGGTGCTCATGTCACAAATCTCTGCCCAGAAGTTAGTTTTACGTACGTTGTGAAATCACTTAGGAAGTGACCAGTGACTTGGTGCTTTTCTGCACCAACTGCCTGTCTTTTCCGTAAATGTGTCGTCCGTCACTTGGAGTCTGGAGCTGATTAAACACGGCTTGTGGGCAGTCTCTGAAGAGTGGACCACTTGGCCTTTCGAAGCACGTTGAGCACGCAAGCAGCGCACCAGCCGTGAACCTGACACCATGTAATGAAACCATGTTTCCCATCCTGAAAACTGCAGAAATGCAGAATCTTGATATGGAGTCCCCATTTTAATATCCTCCCGTTGACTTGGAGGCCTTTTTGGCTCTTCGTTGACTGGTGGGACTTGGAAAGTGAAGCTCCTATGGGTGGTTTGTGGGCAGCTAAGGAACAACTCACGTCCGCTCCAAAGAGCATATGTCTCTCTTCAGTGGGTTTCTAGCAATACGAGAACCTCCCACCGTCAAGGAAAATGTGATTATGGGCAAAGAGCGTCTGCTCACATTTTCATCAGGAAAAGGAAATTGGAACTTGTACTCACATTTGAAGAACTTGGTTTGAGGTTTGTTCTACTTGGACTCCAGAATCCCTTAAAACTGTGGTTGACTCTGATTGAAGGATTTTTGTTTTTGTTTTTGTTTTTTCCATTTTCAAAGCGAGTCAGGCTCACCTTTTAAGAAGCCTGCTGCAAGCAAGGCAAAACTGCCTGGAAGTGTTGACTGAAGCACCTCTAGGAAACTGAGGATCTCACTGAGCTGGAGGGGGTACTGTACCTGTCCCCTCCCCCCATGGAGCAATGTCCAGAGACATTTTGGGTTGTCTGAACTTGAGGAGGTAACTACTGGCATCTTGTGGGCAGAGGTCACAGATGCTGCTAAAAGTCCTACATACACAGGACAGCCGCCGCTGCTCCCAATAACTGTCCAGCTCAGCCCAAAAGGTCAGTAGTACGCAGTGGAGAAGCCCAGCTCCAGTGGACACTCCAGGAAGCAGGACACCCCAGCCAGAGAACCAGGACGCTTTTCCAGTGAGTGATCCCCAAAGGCTGCCCTATGGCACCACACCGGAGAAGAGCAGAGACCGCCTGGCTGCATGTGTGTGACTGGCTCCATCACTACTGCTGTGCTTCCTCGGGTAAAGGATTCGACCTCTCTGAGCCTCCAGAGCAGTTATGGGCTTTACCTGGGCTAATCGCCCTAAAGTGTTTAGAAGACTGCCGACCTACAGTAAGCCCCACATAAGCTTGTACTGAGCAGGTGGCTTTGCTGATCTCTGGAGAAGTGTTCTCCCGGCTTAGACAAGCTTACAAGCAAGGGAAGTCTACAGGTGAGGTAACAGTTTCAGACTGTGAATCGCCACAGCCAGAAACAGGAGTTCATTTCATCCGACATCCCCAACTCTTTCTCTCCAGTTCCCCTAGCCAAATCAGAGAAGCCACGAGGGGAGGAAGCCCCTTCTTAGCTAGCTCAGCCCAAGCGCAGCAAACCGCTTACTCTGTGTCCTCCGCAGTTGCTGTCCCTCCTTCCCCTACAAAAGTAGTGACTGACAATCAGTTGGCGCCTTTCGCTAGAGTGGAAAACACAAGCGCGGAACCCAGCCACAGAGTCTCAGTCCCCCAGCAGTAACGACTGCAGACCGCCAAGCCACCCGCGGGCTGCACGCAGAGGTCCCCTCCCCCGCAACCTGCCGCGGCAGCCAGGTGGGGCACAGAGGATGCCAGGGAACTGGGTGCCCAGTCCCGCCGAGGGGCACGGGGAGGACAGCCCGTGGGCGCTCCGGCCTGGTGTCCTTGTTCAATCCGGTCTCCGCGCGCAGATACATTTGCACAGGCACCCGCGGGAGTGCCCGGAGGGGCGGGGGACAAAGAGAAGGGGCCCGGGGAGGGGGGCTCAGGGTGGGGCCGATCGCCAAACACTCACCTGGCCGCGCTCCCTAATCCACCTGCCACCCAAGGGAGCAGCAGCGCCAGCGCAAGGGCCCAGGACGGCCTCATCTTCGCGCCCGGCCTCCCGCTTCTCCTCCAGAGCCCCCTCGTAGGGCGCGGGCCCCGGGGCGCAGCGGGGTGGCCGCCTCCTCTCTCCTCGGCCGCTCGGGGCCTCCGCCGGGGCGGGCGGGGAGCTGAGCACTGCGGCGGGGGCGCCGGTGGCCTCGGGAGAGGTGGGGGGGCCCTGGCCAGGCGCGCCGGGGCTCCGCGTTGGTGAAGGGGCCGGGTGTGCGAGGGAGGGCGGGGCGGGCCGTGCACATCTGGCTGGGACCCGCCTCCAGCGCGACCCGCGCATCCTCCTCCGCACTCTGCGCTCACCGAGAAACCTCCCCCAGACTCAGTTCACTGCACCCTGGTGACCGGCACCGCCTGTCGCCGTTGATGGCAGACAACCGGCAGGTTTCGGCGCCACCTGCGCTCGGGGAGTGAAGGTCTTGTTGAGAAGTCACAGCAGGAACCTACGGGGCTGGTACAGAAGGACGCTCCCAGCTTCTGTTTAGTTTTTCACACGCTGCAAAACAACGCCTGCTAGAGCTGAAAGGCCACCCAGGCCTGCGCACCTCTCTATTTGACAAGTGATGTCCCGAGCTCCTGTGCAACAGCGCACTTAAATGGGACCACCAGATGACATGGTCACAGCCGCACGCCGTCTAACAACGCTGGAGGGACGGCGCATACCACAGTGGTCCCGATAGGCTGTACCTGTACCAGCCAGCTTTGCGTGATTACACTCCCTAACACTCATACCGCTGGGGATCACCTACCTACCCCCTTTCTCAGAAGGTGCTCCGTTATTAAATGACACAGGACCCTAGAGTAACCAGTGGAGAAACTAATGGCAGGGTACCTGCTCTCTACCTCAGGTGGCTAAGAAAGTCATGGACCCAGTTGGAGACTTGGGGGCAGGTACAGAAAAAAAAAAAAAAAAAATCCACGCAGAAACACAAACGCTATTCAAGTTCAGAGAATTCATTTGGGTTCTTAGACATTTTTCCTGACAACCTGTTGTGGTAGAATGAATGACTGATCCCGCCGTCACCACTCTCCCTGCATCCACTCTTTGGCACCGTGGTGGGTGAATCCTATGGCTCCACTTTGCCTTTGGACTTGGCTGTGTAACTTGCTTTGACCAGTGGCACAGGGTAGAAGCTAACAAAGTTGCAGTTGCAAGCCTAAGCCATAAGACACCTGAGCTTCTATCGTGGCCGCGAGAAGACCATGTCCCAGAGAGCCTTGTGGTCCAAGGAGAGTGCAGAACAGGTGGAACAGAGCTACCTGCTCCATTTGCACACCTGTAGCCTGAAGCAGGGCCTTGGTCAGGCCTAGTGTATGTAGACAAACTGCAGATCCATGAATGAGCTCAGCCAAGGTCAGCAGTGACAGTTAAGTGACCAAGACTTACTGTGACCACCTTTGCTCAGTAATAGCTATCTGAAGCACCTGTGATCTGGTTATTAGAAATAAAGTGAGAGGACGAGAAAGAGGTTTATCTTCATTATAAGCTTGATTTATGGTTATATAGTAGGTATATGCTTCAGTTCTAGCCAATGAAATATGAGAAGTGGGGACAGGGAAGAGCATTGGTGCAGAAGTGTGGTTTCCGCCATACATGCCCTTATTGATGTAATCCGTGTTTAGGAGGGTCTTGTTTTACAGTGGAAGGCATCCTAACAGTAGCCAGTTAGGCCAGAGTTGTTCCTGACTAACAGTGACAGGCACTGTCCTAATGGTTTATGGCAGCATCATACTGAACACCCACAGCGCTCTGGGGAGGGATCATCGGTCCCCTTCTCTGTGAGTCAGAGGGGTGAAGGAGCTTACCCAAGGTCATTTTGCTAACAGGTGTAGAACCCAATTTGGAAACCAGGGCCCTTCTCCCCAGACTCTGAATCTGTTCTATACATTCCTTGTCTCACCTTCTCACTTTGTTGTAAGATGTCAGATGAATGTTATCAATAAGATAGTGAGATGGATCCCTTCAAGGACGTTCCCAAAACTCCTCCTACCCTAACTTGTTTTATTTACTGACTATAAGAACTGGAAGGAAAGAATACACGGTATGAACAGTGTAACTGCAAGAATCTTAATGCAAATGGAATATAAAATTTGCTTGGTGCAGGTAAGCCCACAAGAAGACCCCGAGGCAAGGATTCAAGTGGAGGCGGCTTATTCTGGAGGTGCAGAGAACACTGGCCAGGCAGGGAAGGAAAACAGCAGGGGCGTATCAAGTGATGACGCGCCACTGTGCTTCACGCCGCTGAGCATCTCCCGGAGCCAGTGTGGAACACACATGGCGACATGAGCTCACCGAAAAGGCGAGGGAGCGGGGGTGCTTAGACACCATCTCCATTTAGCCATCGCCTGAAGGCTTCCAGCACGCTGCTGCCCCCAGGATTTCTGCGGGGAGGGCAGAATGGAGGCTCCTAGCCAAAGAAAGTCCTCCGCTCTGTAAGATGCCGACTGCTGGGGCCTGAGCAGGTATGAGAAGGCACCTCACTGGCTGCCACCTAATGCCTAGAAATGGAATTGAAAATTATGTTTTTGCCCATGCCACTTCTCGCTAAACATTCAGATCCAAATCACTCCCTCCTCCAAATAAATCATTATTCAAAAAAGTGCTAATAAAACATGATTAACCTAAAACATGGGGGCCATCTGGGCTTCTTAGCCTTGGGTTATGAAGGGTCGGAACTGCATCTTAGGTAACACTTTTTTTTTGAGTTCCTGTCCTTACTCTTTTTTTAAGAGCGGAAGGCAGAGGAGGAAGCACTTTCGTTTATTTTGGTTGTTCCCCGCAGCCCTGGGTCACCATCCCAGATCCTTGGGCTCCACATGGCCCACACCACAGTCACTGAGCCGTCAGGGTGCGCCATCTTGCTTAACATTTACCTGTCATTTTCTAGTGCTGTGCTGTCCTGTCAGGATTTTGATGGTTTTTTGTTGTTGTTGTTGTTGTTTTGTTTTCTTTCAGAGACAACTTCTCTTCTGCAGACTTAAAGGAGGCGATGAACATTACCACAGGAAGCTTCCAGAGGAGGTCAAACTCTCCTCAGCCAACCCACCTATTATGTGCTGCGGGGAGCTGCAGACAAAGGTGAGGTCAGGCAGCCTGAGGGACAGAGCAGCAGCCTGGACATGCCGTGTTGCCAGGCGAGAAGATGTTGGCTATAAATTGCCACGTCGAGGCAGGTGTTTTTAATAATCACACTGGCATTGCTGACTTTGAAGAGACGTGCTCTTTAGGGGGCCTACTTCATTCTACAAAGGAAAAACAATCTCTGATCAGAATCTCATAAAATCATCCACACCTTCAACGGTGCTACATTTTATTTTCCAATTTATTTCCACTTAGCCCCCTGCATGGAACAGGTGTGACGGGAAACTTTTGTGTTTTCCGAGTCCATACACACAACGTGCCTGGCGCTCAGACCTGAACGTTACAGTGAAAAATCAGCACCAAAGGCAAAGAACTGTCTGACGAGAGAAGTGGATGAGTGTGTCTAGGTCAGTTTTCAAACTCTGGTATCAATACAAATTACCTGGAGCTCTTGTTAAAATGCAGATTCTGAGTGTCACGCTCTGAAGTGAGGCTCCATCTTGATTACTACGAAGACCCCAGTGACGGCCATGCTGCTTGTCTGAGAGCCACTCGGTCTAGAGATCACCGGGGCCAGCAGTGCTCAAGTTCAGCTGCACATTGGAACCCTCTCCAGCTTTAACGCCACTGAGGCCTGGGTGCCACCTCCAGAGATTCTGACATCTGGGCTTCGACATGTGGACAGTCAGAACCCCCTTGGTGGTTTGAATGGAGAACCAAGATGGAGAACCATGGATCTTGACCAACTCTTAACATTTTACAGTTGGAGAAACTCAGCTCCAGCATGCGAAGCGCCTTGCCCAAGCTCACACGCAGGATGTGATCATGTCTGTTTCCATCACCTAGTTGACCCCCTGAAGCTTCAGTGTTTTCTCGATCACCATTCCTACTTAAGATAGCACCTCTGAATCCTTACTCTTCTTCATTCATTGTAGCCTCCTGATACGGTCCAGGAGTTGAAGTGTCTTCCAGGTCTGCTTCGTTCCATATCTTCTTGTACATGAAAAGAGTGAATGAAAAAGTGGAAGGCTCTCAATGCAGATGCTGCTAGATTCTGTGCAGATAGGTGCGTCTTGAGGTATAAATGGTTTTCTGTGCTCATCGAGGCTCCTGTTCTTGGAGCTCTTTGCTAGAAGAAAAATCCAATGCACTTTGTCTTCCTCCCTCCCCAGCCTGCCTATCCTTCCCTCTCTTCTCTATTCCTTCTCTCCTTCCTTGCTCAGACATTTGTCTGGAACCTACAAAGTACCAGCCTGGGACCAGGCATTGGAGACTGGTGGGTAGAAATGTGTACACCAGAGAATTCCTGTTTCTCTCTTCACCCTGGTGACATGGGCTGGACAACTAACATGTGGTTCTTAGAACATCTGGTCTTCTTTAGTGATCTGACTCTCTTGGGGAGAAGAAAAGAAACTAAGGTGAAATTAAAAGAGAAAAAAATGATACCTACAAACTTCCAGTTCTAAAATTAAAAGTGCTGGGATGTAACATCCAGTATGACTAGTTAAAAAGAAAATGCGGATATACAGTGTTGCATATTTGTGTGTGTGTATGTGTGTGTGTGTGTGTGTGTGTATATAGATACACACACACACACACACACACACACAAATATACAACACTGTATATCTGAAAGTTGCTAAGAGGGAAGACCTTAAAAGTTCTTGTTGAACTGAGGCTACTAGAGGAGAAGGGGATGGGGTGAGAGCAGGGGCGGTGGGTCCGATGGACAGTGTGGAGGGCTATTAGAAATGTGGAGGTGGGTGTGGTGTGCTATCATACATTTGATGAAGAGTGGGCCTGCAGACCTAGTCTTAAATTATTTTGTAAATCAAAGTTACTCAAAAAAAAAGTTCCCATCACAAGAAAAAATATATGTGTAGTTGGATGTTAACTAGATTTATCATAATGGTCATTTCATAATATATACAAGTATCAGGTCATTATGTTATATTCCTGAAACTAATATTTTATGCCAATTATATTTTGATTAAAAAAAAGACACCTTAATTCATTTTCTCCTCAAATTTTGTCAGCTCTTGGAGCTCCTCACTTCATAATTTAGGAAGAAAAAGAAGTGGGTATTTGTGGAGTGATTATTATTGTAATTATTTATTCTTTTTATTCTATATATTTATTTATTCTATATATTTCAAGGAAAGATGCAGGCAGAAATGAAGGTGAGCAGGCAGGAAGAGAGAGGAGGAAGAAGCACTTTATTTAATTTCATTTAGTTGTTCACGCTGGTTGTTCCCCCGGTCCTGGGTCTGGAACCTTGGAACCTGGAACTGGAACCTTGGGATGGATGTGGGACTGCCCCCAGGTGTACTAGACCGCTAGGCCAGCAGGGCACAGCCGTAATGATTTACTCTTGACAACACCCCTTTAATGTCTATATTCCTCACCATTTTACAGATGAGGAACATGAGGGCTAACAGTTAAATAACCTATCAATGCAGTGGTGGAAAGAACAAAGATTTTGAAGTCAGACCTCACTAGAGATTAATTTTGCAACCAGATTTCATTCTTCATGAATGAAGCAGTTCATAACCCAGTGGTGTGAGGTAGGACAGTCTCCCAGCATTCATCAACAGTGATGAATATTTTATGTGTATAGGAGTATGTTCTGATGGGGGTGTATCATGCATTCATATTTTTTTAATAAATTTGTATGTGTTTTGTTTTTGGGTTGTTCTCCCCCAGGTCCAAGTAGAGAACCTGAGTTCTTGGGTTTTACATGGTCTACACCCCAGTTACTGGCATAGAATCTGAGCCACCAGGGTGCACCTCATTTGATTTTTAAGCGAGTGTTATGACCCTTCAAATGTCACTACTATATAGAAAAAGCAAACCTGGCACACCCTGGTGGAGCAGTGGTTAGGTTAATTGCCTCCAAAGGAGCCCAAGCCACATATCCCTGGGTTCGAGTCCCGGGTAGAGGGGACGCAACCAGTGTGAACAACTAAATAAAAAGAAATAGAATGCTTCTACCTGGTTCTTTCTCTTCCTGCCTGCCTGCCTGCCTACTCGCCATCATTCCTGCCTGCACCTTTCCTTTAAAAAAAAAAAAAAGAAAAGAAAAGAAAAAAGAAAAACCAGGGTCCTTCTGAGTGAATGAAATCTTACTGACTGGGTGTGCACTCCCTTGAGTTTGACCAGCTCCTTAAGTTTTCAACTGAAGGCCCTCCATCATCAGGGGTTTTTGTCTTTATTGGGAGGAGGTGTGGCTAGAGTCCATCATGTATATTTCCTTCCTGTTCTGTGTGTAAGTATCTCTTGCTATTTTCCTGTTCACAGCTGGTTATAAGAGTAACTTGGCTTAGTCCTGCAAGACTTGTCTATTTTGCCCCCCACATAAATCCTATCTAATGATTTATGAGAACTAAACCCAGGCAACTCAGTTTAGAGAGGCCTTAGAAATAAAGCCTCTTACTCAAAATCACTCCAATTTGCTTTGGGAAAGTTTGGCTGAGAAGCTTTTTGTGGACTGTAAAACTGGAACTATGTTGGTAACCTCTTTCAAAAATATAAAAATAGCAAAATTTCCAAAAACAAATTGTTTTCCTTTTTTGAAACATATATACTTCCTTAATTTCAAGATCCTCTTACATGGCTTATAGATGTATTCATGCCTTTACCAATCGTTTCTCACTCCCATGCCAATCATGGAGTGGACACTGTGTTTGGTTGGGATATAAAATGAATAAGACATAATCCCTTGCCCTAGGTAAAAGAAATGTAAATATGTTATTAGAATTAATGGCATACGTGTTAACAGAAGTACTTCAGGGTGCTATGGAAACGAGGAAGGAAGAAGAGAAATTCATTGTGTTCCATACATATGTTTGTTCCTTTTTATCCCCTACTTTTGTGAATCATTTTCTAAAATACTTTTAGATGGCAAGATATTTAGAAAATAGGAAACAAAGAAAATTATAGTTTCTCAGATAACTTGCCTCTAACCATATTGCTGTGACCCACTACTCTTGAGTGAGGAGTTCTACTCGAGTGAGGCAGTAGTGTTTGGGGAAAGCCCATGAATGGAAATTAGGAGAAGCAGGATTTAGTTCAGGGTTCTATCCACGCATTTCCTTCAACCTGGGGAAGCCAGTTCACATCTTTGGGACTTTCTACATCTGGATCGTGCTTGCAAAGGATTCTTAATCCTTAAGTGTCTTTCTTTAAAGTTTTATGATTTTAACATTTTCTTTGGCAGGAAGGTGGGAAAAATCAACTATGTCTCAAAGGGCTGATTTAAAATGGCCAAGTTGGGTTAATTTCAGCCAAGATGGAATCTTGAGCCAGTGGCTAAATGAGTGAACTTTTTCTTCCAGTGTGGCTATAATTCATCCTGCTTTTATTCCACATACTTGAGACCTACTCATATGCATAAATTCATCGAGTCCCACTTGGTGCGGGCACAATGCTTGAGGTTGGTGACTTAAAGATCAGGGTGTCTAGCAATAACCTACATCGGCGACCCTAATCCTATCTACCTAAAAGTCCATCACACATTTCCAAACACCCTCATGAGGTGGTGCATCCTATCGAGCCACTGGACTAGCATCATAGTTTCTTTTTCCTTTTTTTTTTAAAGGAGGAGGAAGTATCTTTATTTTATTTTTATTTAGGGGTCTTGGCTGTAGTTAACAGAAATGACGGAAAGCTAAGTGCCAGCTTGGAAAACCAACAGGAACCAAGGGGGCAGAGGAAGCAAGAAAGACCCCAATGTAAGGCATGCGGCAGCAGGCCATTTGTGGCTGTGACTGCTGGCAGAGCGGCCTTTCTTTCTCCGCTGGAACCACCCACTGGACACCGGCCCTGGCAGGGGCATAAGTTCTAACTGATCCAATCTCAAGTCCTGCTGGAAGGTGTTACCAACTGGAAGAGTTGCAAGATGGGAGTTCAGGCTCTTGGTGCCGGGATCGGGGAGAGTGAGTGTTTGAGCATGGGCTTTCCCTAGGCCCACCCTGCAGGGTGGTCCGCACCGTCCCTGGTCTCTACCCACGAAATCCCAGCAGCTTCCCTCCGTCCAGCTGTGACAGCCAAACATGGCTCCGGACATTGCCAGTTTTAATCTTAGGAGCCAGCAGGGATCAACACTGTCCCCAGCTGTCTCACTCCAGTGTCAAGGGAAATAAAATCCAAAATAAACAAATGGGGCTACATCCAACTAAAAGCTGCACAGCAAAAGAAACTCATCAAACAAAAAGACATCCTACTGAATGGGAGAAGGTATTTGCACATCATACATTCGAGAAGGGGTTGATATCTAAAATATATAAAGAATTCATAACACTCAACAACCGAAAAACAAATATCCCAATTAAAAATGGGCAGATCTTATGAAACACTTCTCCAGAGAGGACATAGAAATGGTCAGCAGACACATGCAAAGATGTTTTGTTTCTCTGTTATTAGGGAAACGCAAATGGAAACAATGAGACATCACCTCACATCTATGAAGATGGCTATTATCCAAAAGACTTTCCAACAATTGCTGGCGGGGACACGGCATAAAGGGAGCCCTTACACACTGTTGGGGGGAGGCTAAAATGGTGTGACCACTATGGAAAGCAGACATGGAAATCGCTTAGGATCCAGTTTCTCCTCTGCTGGGTATTTACCCTAAACCCACGAAAATACGAATTCACAGAGATAAATGCATCTCATGCTCACTGCAGCATTTTTATAACACCCAAGAATTGGAAACAACCTGAATGCCCAACAACGGATAAGCGATTAAAGAATGGAGTATACGCAATGGAATACTACTCAGCTACCACAGAAGATGGAATCCTGCCATTTGCAGCGACATGGGTGGAACGAGAGGGGATGGTGCTCAGTGAGACCAGTTAAACGGAGAAAGACACCGTATAGTACTCGCAGATGGTATATGGAGGAATCAAGTGAACGAATGACGAAATCAAAGACTGTCAGTCAATACAAGCCAATCAGTGGTGGCAGGAAAAAAGGGGAGGGGGCAGACAAGCTGGGTAGAGGGGCTCAGTTGTATTGTGAAGGAAGAACTGAAATGGTGGCAAACTTAACAGATTCTATACAAGAAAACTGAGATTTACAAAAGTGTCCCCAGCTGAAAACCACTGCCCGAGAGGAACATCTCCTGTGAAGCACGTGGCAGCTCCCAGACAGAGGAACATCTCCCTGCTGACATCATCTGATCTCTCCGCTGACATCATCTGAAACGGCCTTGTGCAGGGATCTCATCCCACTGACACCCTTGACATTTCCACAGCCAAGCTCACCAGCCCAACCTCAATTTCCACTTCCTCCTGGGCCGCTGGTGGGACCCCACAGAGGACCCACGCGAAGACCAGAAGTGCTCAGGAACTCGCTGCCCCTCCGGAGTGGAAGACACTGGCCCCTGAGCTCCCCCAGGATGGCACCCAGTTGCCACCCACAGTGAGAACTCAGTACAGACGCTTTCCCTGCCTCGTCTCGCCTACCCTCATGCTCCCCAGAACCTTCTGCAGATAGGTTCTTTCCACTCACCCTCATGTCTCCGGCTCTGCTTCTCAGAGGTAGGTGCTTTCTTAGGGAAGAAGTGGTGTGCGCTATCCCACGCTCTATCTTGGTAAATCTCTGCGCTGCAGCCTCGCTCTAGTATGGCTGCCTCCTTCTCAGATGCCTTTAATATGCGCATACAGTGTACACTTCTTGGTATGACTTTGCTGCTGCATTTCAATCCTCTCCTGGAATCACTGATAGTCCAAGCATCCCCACCCTTTTTAAATACAGGAATTCTGCCTGTACCACTCCAGATGAGTAGTAAGTACATACATTTTGGGGTGCCTGGCCGTATTATGAGCCTCCTCTTTTAAACTAGTTCCTACAATCCTATTCAAATGGTGGGCTTAGGTAGCAGCCTGAGCCCTGTGATTCGCCTGTCCTTGGCCATAGCTGATGGGGCCAGACGGATACAAAAGCTCCATTGCTCCTCTCCAGGAGTGGGGAATTGGGACACTAAGGTCTAGTCAGTCAAAGTGGGGAGGGGAAGAGGGGATGTCAGAGTCGTGTTGGGACAAGTCAAAGGCCTGGCCAAGCTGCAGTTAGATGGGGGAGCAGGGACAACGCTGACGAGTAAGAAGGGGACAAATGCACTTGAACCTGTACATATCCCTATCATATCTACATCCATTTGTGTACTGTATCTCTTTCTATATAGTTATACATGGAGCACCACGTATATACTGTATCTATCACTGTATCTCGACGTCCGCATTTGTCTACAGCTATACATCTCTTCCTCTCACTATATGTATATGCAGTCAAGCTCTGTAACTACAGACCGTAACTATCCCTATCACGGTTTTCTGCATCTCCTCTATGTCTGTAATTCCATCACTTTATCGACAGTCAGCTGTAGCCCTGTATCCCTATCACTGTCCTCGATATCTTTATTTATGTATTTTATAACTACATCCGTATCTCCCTAACACTAGATCTAGATTTATCACCATCATCCTCTACGTCGCTTAGTTTGGTGATTCTCGGTGTCTTTCAGAACAACATCTACTTGCTGCCTGTCTCTGCGAGGCTCCCTGGATTCAGCCAACGGGTTTCCTTTGCACTTGAACTAGATGACTCGTCTCTGCGTCCTCATGTAGCAGACCTGACTGAGACACTGTCCACTCCACCCTCCTACCTTTTTATCCAGTCTGCCCGCCTGCAATGACCGTTCCAAATGGAGAAACAGTCTCCTTAAAACAAAACAAACACCACCCCTTGGGCACTAAGAACAGAACGGAGGTCACCAGAGGAGAAGCAAGTGGGGGTGGGAGCAAAGGATGGTGGAGCCCAGTGGACAGTGGGGGAGCCTGTTAGAAATGTGGTGGTGGGTATGGTGTGTTACTACCTGTTTGATGAACAGGGAACTTGCACACCTAAAACATATAGAATAACTCAATATTACCTCAATTTAAATATCTATATTGACTTATTGTATATGTTTTAGATGTGCAGGTTCCTTCTATATATATATATATATATATATATATATATATATAGAGAGAGAGAGAGAGAGAGAGAGAGAGAGAGAGAGAGAGAGAGAGAGAGAGAGAACACATATGCCCTGGTGGCTCAGAGGTTAAGTCCATAGCTCCAGATGGCAGAGCCCATGTGAAAGCTCAGGGACCTGGACTGGCCGCCTGGGACTGGGGGAACAACCAACGTGAACAACTAAATGGATGGATAGATGCTCCTTCTCTCTACCTGCCGGACTACTTGCCTTCATTCCTGGCTTCACCTTTCCTTAAGAAAAAACAAACGGTAAATAATTACAATAATAATCACCCCACAAATACTAAATTCTTTCTCTGCCGATACAGATATACATATAGATATGAAGAAGTCCATTTGCATCAAACCTAGAGCCTTAACACAAAGAGGTGCTTGAGCACAAGTGGTCCGGTCCTCCCATTTACAGACCAGGGCACAGGTGCAAGGTCTCAGCTATGTCCTCAGAAGTAGTGAGATACGGACATGGGGACAGAATGCAGGCCCCTGAGCAGTGTTCTTCTGCCACCCCACTTTGTGTTCAAGAGGAAAATGAAGCGCTCCAAGGAACTCAGAGACCAGCGGCCACAACCCCCACTCCCCCACCCCTGCCCAGGTGATGCTCTTGGGGTCTCCGCTCATTGCTGAGGGCTGCTCCCCCCAACCACTAGCAGCTCTGCATCTACGGGTGCGTGGTCACTGCCAGCAGCCCGCACGGTAACCATCAGGGTCTGGTGATCCCCGCCCAGACACCAGGGCGATGGTTGGGAGGACTCTGAGGCTGTTGCTGGGGGCTCCCAGCGCTCCCCAGAGGGAAGAAGGCCCACACACCCTGAGTGGAAACCACTAGGAGAACTTTCTTTTTTGACGTGCTTCTTTCCTATCCCTTTGCCAATATTTTCTGGGACCACCTTACACAAAACCTACTGGCATTCACCCCCTTGCCTGGGGGGAAACCTCCAACAAGACACCTATATATTTGGGTAGAAATGATTTCCACCTGGATTTTTGCTTTTGTTTTTTAAGGACAGGTGCAGCAGGAATGAAGGTGGGCAGGCTGACAGAGAGAGGAGGAAGAAGCATTTATGTATTTTATTTGGTTGTTCATCTTAGCTGTCCACCCGACGCCCCCAGTCCGGGACACGAACCGGGGTCCTTGGGATGCATGTGAATGACACCGGCTGGAGCAAACCCACTTCACCAGGGCTTGCTTCCACCTGACTCTGAATTACATCTAAGAGCAGAATTTCAGATCCCCCTTGTAAGTCTACCTAACACAGATGCCATTGTATGTGTGAACTCTGAGGCTGTCACGGCCCCACATCTGTCATTTTCTTGAACTTATGAACACGTGGCATTTTTTCTATGGTGTGAAGGAAAAGAAAACACGTCTTTGAAACTGTGGCCTCTGTACAACGAAGTACTCTCAATTCCCTAAATGACAGGTTGATGATGTATGTGACTTCTAGTATTTCCTTCTTTTTTCAAACTCATAGACTGCTTGAAAGTCAAGGGGCAAATATTTATGGTAGAAACACAATGAGATAATTTGTATATATTTCCTAGAAATAGTTATCTTTGCTAAACAGAAAAAGAACATATAATCATATCCGGTTGTTCAATAATCTTCAGACTGTGAAAATAAGATAGCATGTTTGTTATTGGCGCCATTAAGATATGTTAATTACTAAACGTTTTAGATGATTCATATCTTCAGGAATTAACAATGCAACCGAGATCGGAGGAAAATATTTGACTGCACTCAAGGTTTACTGTTAAAAAGTTGATTTTGTTGGCTCTTTCATTCAACAAAGGCACCCAGCCCCAATCTCTGGGACAGAGAAAAAGAAGAAATCCCTGCTCTCTCATTCCTTACATTATGAGAAATATAACTCATACCATTAGAGGTAGAAAGATTTTAAGACTAAGCTTAACATCCCGTTACATACATACTCTCTCTTCTTAATTTGACTTTATAATCACAGAAAAACAAAATTGAAGATTTTAGTGAAGTCACTTGTTCTGTGTGCGGATTTCCATGGCACTTATTTAAACCACATTTTCTTTCTAAAACATCTTTCAAGGTAAACTTAAAAAAACAAAAAAGTTACTAGCAAAAGACTCATTTGGTCTCTTTTGGATAAATGGGATGGGTATTAATTACAGAACGTGTACCTTTCAGCTGTGACAATGGAGCCCAATTCAAAACTTAATATTACAGAGTCCGGACTGGTCAAGGAGTCTCAACGTGCCGAAATGCAGAGAGAGGACAAGCGCGTACTTCAGAACTAAAGCAGGTGGGCAGGGTATATGGACACCTGGACATGGGGGTTCATATCATATATTATCTTGTAAAGCAAACTTACCCCAACACATATTTTATATAAAAAATTAAAATAAGGAGTGCCCTAGTGGAGCAGTGGTTGCGGCAACTGCCTCCAAAGGAGCCCAAATCACATACCCCTGGGTTTGAGTCCTGGGTTGGGAGAGGGGAGCAGAAAGAACCAGTATGAACAACCAAATAAAGATAAAATTATTAAAATGCTACTTCCTCTCACTTCCTGCCTACCTGCCTTCTTGCCTTCATCCCTGCCTGCACCTTTCCTTTGAAAAAAAAAAAAAAAATACATAAAGCAGTACAAATAAAAAAATGCCTTTATAGTAGCTAAACTATATACATATAATATATGCATATATCTGTGTATATTATATATATGTACATCTATTTGCACTATAGTAGAATATTGTTGAGTTTTGCTTCCAGTTTGGGGAACTCAGCGAGGAATAGCCTGGTCCCTATTATTTAGTGAACTGAACCAGAGACCTGACCCAAGCCCCAGCTGTCAACAATATTATCTGACAACAATATTATCAGCACTACAATGCTGAAGCACAGTGCTGATACCTCAGCGCCCTGAATTTTGCATCATCTATTTTTCGTGCACCGAGAGAGACCCAGGCAAATACAGCTGAACTTCTAGGAGTCAGAAATCAAGTGGTCTGTCTAAAATTACTGCTAATCTTTGGTAAAGGTGAATCATTTGATGACGTATGTCTTCATCATTCTCAAATGATCAGAGAATTCTTTCAGATTCTCATTTAGAAGGTTTGCATTCTGGTTTGAGTGTAAATGCAAATAGTTACCAGACACCAGCTTTGAAGGAGAGGGGTCAAACACTGCCACCTACAGTTTCTTCTCTCCTGGTGCCCTTCTGTTCAACTCAAACTGATTCCAGGTCAACTCAGGGGGCTGGCTTCCTTTCTGATTCAATAAAGGTATGAGCAGGAGAAAATGTGAATTAGAAGACAAGTTTTAGAAAACCAATTTCTAAAGAAGTAGATCCTATTTTACCTGATATCTTCCAGTTCTATTTTGTGACATAATATTTCGGAGTTAGATGGGCCCTTGTGAATGACTTGGGTCATTTTCACAAATTCGCCAGGGAAGCTAGAGCCCCCGTCTCTTGCTGGCTGGGATCGCATGGGTCAGTGACATTTCTAGTTCTTCATTTCCTCTGTACTCTGCTGTGATACAGAGAGAAGCTACTTCCCAGCATCGCGGTGAAGTTAAGCGAGTTAAGAGAAAGTCCCTCGAAGGGGGCTTGGTAGAAGGTAAGTACCTACTAAGTGGCAGAGGTCACTAGGGTTGGAAATGTTTTTTTATGGGATGTGTCCAAGGCACACGACTCAGTGGCAGCCAGGCTCCAGAGTCCCAGCCCCATTACTCTTCCCTTAACATCATATTATGACCCACCTTCTAAACTAACATTGGTTTTGGAGTTTGGGGGTCAAACAGAAGTTTATTGGCCAGTCATACTTTTTAATTGCATACCACAGAGGTATGCATGTTGGTGGGTCTCATTTTCTGCATAGGGACAAATATAAAGTCAGAATTTATTGGAAGGATTCTCTAGTGCTTTCTAGCATGAAAAGAGTATTAAAAAGACTTCTTGTTTAGCCTTCTGTTTCTGTTTAAAAAACACCACAAAGTCTTTATTCTTCAGCCGTACAAGGTCCCCGATACTCGCAACCTTGCCGATGGGAAAAATCAGTCCCCAGACGTCCTAGCATAAGGTGGTGCAGAGAAACCTTCAGGCCTCCATGAAGGCAATGCCTGTTTATATCACACCCTTCCCCTGCTTTCTGCTTCCACCCTTTCCGTGGCTTTCAGCCATTTGACTTCAAGTTGTGGGAGACAGGTTAAGCATGCAAAATCCTTCTTATCTCTAGACAAGTACCTGCTGTTCCCTGGGGGTTCAAGTGACTTCCCTCCTCCCTCCGGAAGAGGCTAGTTCTGCCTCCAGCTGCAAGTTACTGTCCGTCACTCCTCATCTATGTGTGTCTGTGCCTTGGTTTCCCTTTTGAACAACTTATAACATCTTACTAGTTACCTCAGCAATGAGCTCAAGAAAATCTTGAACATGTGCTCATTTTATCTTTGTGAGTCGTGATTTTGCCTCTTTTAAAAATGACCCTTTCATCATGCCCTGACCCAGGCTGGCCTAGCAGATAAGACCACAGGAGGCAGTGCACGCACATCCCAACGACCCAGGTTCAAAATCCGGGGCCAGGGGCAACAACCACGATGAACTACATAAATAAAGTGCTTCTTCCTCCTCTCTCTTCCTGCCTGCCTGCTCACCTCCATTCCTATCTGTACCTTTCCTTTACAAAATAAGCAATAAAAAATAATAAAAATCAGCCTTTAATCTTAATCGTTAGTCAGTCAATCATAGACAGTTTAAATATCTGAAATATAGAACAGAAATGTGTATAGTACGAAAGAGATTTTGAAAACATTGTTTTACTTATGGGACATTGGCTTGATAATTTATTTCCAGTTGCTATTGCTCTAGTCTTTTATTTTCATTTTAAAGAAAAGGCGCTAGCAGGAATGAAGGCGAGGAGGTAGGCAGAAGAGGAGGAAGCAGCACCCTATTTGTTTTTTCTTTATTTAGCTGTTCACAGTGGTTACTCCCCTCCCCCAACCCAGGATGAGAACCCATGTCCTTGGGATGTAAAGGACCGCATTCCTCCAGAGGCGCTGACCCAACTGCTAATAATCCACCGGGGCACACCTGTTCTAATCTTCGTTACATTCATCTACTTAGATTTCTGAACCATTTTCTTTTTTTCCACAATTTTTCCCACTTATGTCCAATAGAGTTCTTAAGTTTGAATAAGACAGAATCTCTTCCCCATCTGAATTTATTCAAATAGAAATAATGACAGCTTAACTGAAAAATGAATATACCAGAACCACCCATGTTGATGGATGAGAAGTCTTACTTAAAAATGAAATGGCAGTGATGTGGATAGGTTACTTTTTCATCAAAGAAGCTGAAAATAACTAACATCACATGACTAGAAGTTATCCTTACTACATCTCTGGTACAGGTTTTCCCCCAACATCAATTAACTCAGTTCTCCACAGATAATAACCAGGTGTCCCACATATTTAACTCAATTCTGACACTATCTATTTAGAGATAGCATCGGGTCCCTCAGTCCTACCAGATACACACATAAGACTTAAAGACATCGGCCACTAGTCCAGATGTCATCTGTGCTTCTGAGCAGCCGGTAATAAGGTGCCAGTGATTCCTCCGTAGAAGTCAGAGAAGCACTGCACTTACTAGCTCGCGGCTTTCCTGGAAGCCATGTACAGAGCAAGGTATGGGGCAAGGACATGAAGTTCCTATGACCTGTCAAGCACCTTCCCCCTCCCCATCTCCGTGTGTTCACCAGCCTGGAACTCGCGAAATACCATTCTTCAGAGTTTGCGTGGAGGCACGAGGAATCAAATCACCTGAGCTCATTTCCAGCAGGGGAGAGGGACTTTGAATTGCAACCTCCTAATTACTTGGTTGGTTGCCCTGACAACCAGCCCGGGACCTCGGGCGCCTCCAAAAGCCACCTCATTAACATAACAAGACACCTTTACAACTCTCTTGACAGGAAATTCCAAAGGTTTTAGGAGCTCTGCCAGCATTAGGGAGGAAGACCAAAGGAATATTTATTATAAATCACAGTATCACACTGCCGCTTTATCCTTGCAGATAAAGTCAAGGCAATTTGGAGATGAGTGGGAGGGCTTGGGTTTAATTATGTAAGTGACCAAGCTGGCTAACTTCTTTTGAATACAATCATGTTCAGTTTTCAGTTATCTTCATTTACAGTAGAAACAGCATGGACTTTGGAATTCAACGTGGGCTCAAGTTCTCGTCCTGTTTCCTAACAGCTGTGTGGCCTTGGGCAGATGTACTTAACCTCTCTGATGCCCAGATCAATAAAAATAACACTACAAGACGCCCACGATGGTGGTGAGAAGTAATGTACTGACTCCAAAGATGTGGATGCTTCAACAAGATAATGCCTTACTGCTGGGGCGGGTGTGCAGGGCACTATGAGATGGTCAACAATAACGAAACTAAGTAATATCAACAACGCATCCCCCAACAGCAACTCTGAAATGTGGGGGGCTGGGTGTAAGGTTTTTCTGGGCTCCGCGAGGAGAGGAGAAAATTTCAATCAGACAGAAAGCAGAATAGTCAGGGCTTTATTAGACTTTGCGCTCCCGGGTGAAACTCCCAAGTCCGCAAAACGGGCCTGGGGAAGTCACGCCCAGAACAAAGGGGTACCGGCTCTTTTAAGCAGAGGAATTTCGCGGGCTTCCCATATCACGATTGGGGATTGGCCCCGTGAATCCAGGTGTGGGGGTCGCATCCCTTATTCTGACGTCATCCACCTTTTTCCCGGGCTTGGCCGCCGGGCATGCCCGCTGGGCATGCCCACTGTCCCTGCCCGCTGTCCCGTCTTTCTGAGCCAGCCTAACACTGGGGGCTGCTGCTGATTTAAACCCTTTGCCTGTGCTAACTCATCTTCACTCCACACAGCAACCCTAGGAGGCAGATGCTGTAGTTAGTCCCTTCTACAGACCAGGAGCCTGAGGCACACAGAGGCTACGTGACTCGCCCAAGGTCTCATCTCAATGGTAGGGCCGGGTTTTGATGAGACCATGGCTGGGTGTAAACAGAGGGGCCTCGGGCAGCTGGAGATCCGAGTTGCAGGCTCACAATCGGGGTGAGAGTTACAGTTTGTGATGGGAGATGATTTTCACAGGACAATCACATCTAGGAGTTCACAAGAGGAAGAGTAGTGAAGGAAACTGAGTAGGAAAGACCAGGGAAGGAAGAGCATAAAGATGAAAGAGGAACTTTTAAGAAAATTGACCAACTATGTGAATAAATCCAAGGGCATCAATGATAATGAGGAAAAAAACCACTGAGCATGGCAGGCAGGCTCCTAGAGTTTTTTTTAGTACAGTTCCAGGGACTCAGGGAGAGGAAACCAGCTATGGGTTGGTTATTGGAGATCCTTCATCCTGCCTGTCCATTAGAACCATCTGGAAAACTTTACCAAGAATATAACCGACCACAGGACTTAGCTCCAGAGATTCTGATTACATTGGTTGAAGGTGATCCCTGGCTTCCTGGCCTTGGTGCTTTTTCCTTAAGTATCCAGGGTGATTCTAATGTAAAATGAACCGCTGTGCTACTTAAATAAGGGCCGAAGTTACCAGTAACTGAGTCAGTTTAAAGGAAAGAGAAAGACAGCTTGAAGGATGACCACTGCAGTCACTTACTCTGCGCTCCTAGCAAACTCCAAGCCCTGGCCTCTTTCACATCTGACCATCAGGACAGCACATAGCATGGGCACTACTATCGCCCTCATTTCCCCAGCAAGAAACTGAGGCCTGGAAAGATCCAGAATGAGCCCAAGTCGCCTCGCGGGTAAGCAGAGAAATCAGGGTCAAGCCTTGGCAGCCTGGTCAATACAAGTGATATTTCAGGTTATCAGAGAGAGGAGCATGCTCATGTCAGGAGGGAAGATTCTCCTATTGCCAGTGTGTTTTTGAGTGTGACTTAATTTCCCCGGTACAGGTTTACCGTATTTTCTGTGTATAACGCGCACCCAGGTTTTTGGCTCAAACTGTCAGGGAAAAAAGCTTTCGTTTTAGTTTTTTTAATTCAAATTTTTCTTTGCTTATATTTAGGTATTTGTTTTTTGTATTATAAAGGAATTTTAGCATTTATTGTTTAATGTATTATGGTACAAGAATGATGGCAAAAGAGCTAAAAACATGTATATAGATATGGAATTAGTACTACCCATATATAACGCACATCTTTATTTTTCCCTCACAATTTTGGGCCAAAAAGTGCACGTTATATTTGGCAAAATACAGTACATTTTTATCCAACCCAGTTCTACTTCTCTGCCTCACCCCCATCTTTTCCTCCACGCCTTCTTGCATCTCCCACAGAATAGAGAGCATCTGTGAACCAGTGATGGTCTTCAGAGAGTAAAACCACTCTTCTAGAAGGGAGCTCCAGGCTAGCGCTAGAAACTCGGCCGGCAGAGCTGGGACCCCCAGCGGCAGAGGGGAGGGGTTCCCAGGATTCCTTACTAGTGTCTGGTGGTCCCAAGAAGAGGCGACCATACTGCAAAACTCTCTCTTTAGACCTGTCTTCCTGGTGGAATTCAACATGCATAGCCCTGTGTCAGAGACCTCTGGATTTGAAGAGCCTGGGCTATTTCTTTTTTAATCATGAAATGTATTTATTTATTGCTAAAGGAGAGGTGCAGGCCGGAAGATAAAGGAGCAAGAAGCAGTTCACTCATTTTATTTAGTTGTTCATCTTGGTTGTTCCCCCGGCCCTGGGATGCGAACCAGGATCCATGAGATATCTGTGGATGGTGCAGGCCAAAGGCGGCTGCCCCAACTGCTACTCCACCAGAGCAGGAAAGCTCTCTTGTACAGACCCCAGAGCAGCTGACCCGCTCTGCAAGCTGCACGTACATGGACCGTGGCATAGCAAATAGAAAGCAGTATATAAAGCACATTTGATGGGGTGCCCCCTGGTGGCTGAGCAGTCCCACGTAGATCTCAATGTCCCAGGTTCGAGACCTGGGGCCTGCGGGAACAACCAATGTGAACAGCTAAATAAAAATAAAGTGCTTAACAAAAAAGACCATTTGATGAGGGGCTCTGGGGACCATGCAAGAGAGGGGATTCACTGCGGAGTTGCCAGGGAGAGTCAGCGGGGAGGTGGGAAGGACCAGGAAAGTAGCGCAAAGGCAAGAGGGCGATTTGGGGCCAAGTTCACAGGCGTGCTCTGGATGTGAAGGTCAGAAGGCAAGAGGTACAACGAGCAGGAAGCCTGGTGAGACAAGCAGCAACCAGGCCGGACTGGGAGCCTGCAGACCTCTTACACAGCCGAGCTCGAAGGCGTGGGAAGGAGATGAACCCCGCCCTTCAAGGGGGCCGAGGACTCTGGTAAGGTGGCAAGGGAAGAGTTATCCCCGAGAGCCGAGTGGAGACAGCTGGGCTGCAGAAGCATACATCCATATGTTCCAACAGGCGAACCACAGTACCCTCGAGTGTCACCACGCCCGCCCCATGTCCCACAGTTAGGGCCCAGCGTCGCCACGCTGCAGGAGTCTACAGTACACCCTCTGCCCGGGAGGGCTTTCCGCGGGCGGTGAGACCCCGCCGTCCCGCCCTGATGACGGAGACAGCCAGAGAGAGGTTCTGTTTGTCACCCGTGGGCTCAACAAGACTGCTTCTTGTGAGTCAACAAAGCAACAGGGTCACAAGTGTCCGATGCGGCATCTTCCATGACTGTCCCCCCCCCCACCCCCCAACAGCTCATCCTGCCATTCCCCTGAGAAAGATGGGGGTTCCCAATGCATCTGAGGCACATTTTCGTGCTTTGTTGCTTCACCACTGGCTCGGGCTCATTCTGGTCCAAGAGTTATCTCCACGTGCAGTGTGCATGCATGCATGTGTGTATGTGTACACACGTATACATATGTGTATACATGTACACAGATGTGTATGTATATATACACACATATGTATATACACAACTATATAAATATATTAAATCCTCATTGCACCCTGGTGGAGCAGTGGTTATACGCCAATCTCCTCCAAAGGATCGCGGGCCACATACTCCCGGCTTTGAGTCCCAGGTCTGGGGCGGGGACAACCAGTGTGAACCACTAAATAACAATAAAGTAAAATGCTTCTTCCTCCTCTCTCTTCCTGTCTACCTACTTGCCTTCATTCCTGCCTGCACCTTTTCTTGAAAATAAAAATCCTCAAGCACTCTTCTTGCTTAAAATCTAGACTAATGCTAAGCACAATTGAACCTCCGAGGGTAACATGCTTTTTCTGTCTTCTGAAAGGGAGACGACGCAGGCATGTGGCCACGGGGGCTCAAAGAGATGAAAAGTGGCAAAAGGATCCTGTGACATAGGGATGGGCGAATTTGTCCTGGATGAGACCAGACAGCAAATAACTTAGGGTCTCTGTGACAACTACCCCAGGCTGCAGGGCTGTACGAGAGCAGCCACGGATGTTATAGAAATGAATGAGTGGCTGTGCACCAACAAAACTTAATTTGTGGACCTTGAAATGTCCATTTCACATACTTTTTTTACCTGTCAAATGATGCTTCTGGTGGTTTTCAACCATATGGAAATGTCAAAGCCGTGCTTGGCTCCCAGAGAGTACAAAAACAGGCTGTGAGCAGGCCGCGGGCCGCAGGACATTGGCTCATTCCCATGCAGGAAGGGGAGCAGTGACTCCATCGACTGGTGCGGCAGGTCCTGGAACAACTGCGTCCCAGGCTGAGTGAGTGAGCGTGAGTGTGTGAGATAAGCCCTGTGATGGAAGGGCGCCCCAGGGTACTGTCCAAGGTGGGTGCCCGCCTTGTGCCCTGAGCTGTCAGGAGAGGTTCCCGCCACCAGTGACCCTGAACTGGAACGAGCAGGTTGGAAAATGAATGACTACAAATGATTGTTGAATATTAGAAGGGTTTTAGGCCTACATTTAGAAGTTTGGTAATATTTTTTGTGATCAGAGAGAGGCCATAAGAACTTAACTCTTGTTTACATCAAAGAGTGTTGCTTCCCTTAAAGTCAGTTTCCAAGAACCTACCCACGAAGGCAAGTGAGGATATTCTGTGTGAATACACTGTTTTAGCATGCTAAGTGAAATAAGTAAAAAATGGAAGGCAGTTACCAGATGACCTCACCCACAGGTGGACTGTAAAGAGACAAAACAAAGGAACAGACAAAACAAAACCAATCCTCCTGGGACACTTGCAAGAGAACTGAGGTGCCCAGTGGGGAATGGGATGGGGGCTGGGGGGACAAGGGGTGGCGGAGAGCACTGGACAATGGTGAAGAACACTTGGTGATGTGGTGGAGGGCAGGGTGTGCTGACATATACCTGAGGAATGGGGAACCTCCACATATGGGGAACTTACAAAAAATAAACTTAATGGTGCTAAACATAAAAAATTCCAAAACACAAAAAAACCCCACTATTTCTGCAATTGCACATTTCCACATCTTGGTAGACCAGCCTTGACGCACACTCTGAAAACCCCATAATCTTCAACTACGATAAGTTTCTCAGTCTTAGAATAAGATTCAGTAGAGACCTAACTTCCCTTGGAAGCTAAAATTATTGAAACCAAACTTATCACTATTTGGTAGAATTCTAAATTTAACAAAAATTAAATTGCAAACTAAAGGAAGCTATTTCCAAAGACTTTAGTAAGTCATTCCAAATGTACACATTTTTTTTTTTTCAATTCAAACCAGAACACAAAAATATTCTAGAAACTGAGGCTAACTTAAGAAGCATGTCACTTGGTCTGAGCTTTTTGGAGAGATGATGACATGGGAAACTCCCAAACCAGTTAACATTTATCTGCAGCAAGTCTTCAAAGACAAAGCACAGCAGTCCAACCAAAAGGAGTTTCAAACATTTAACTGGGCGTTTAATATTTTGGGTGGTAGGGCCTCATCAGGGGTCATAGGCAATGTTTAATTTCCTGTCAAAAATGCCTTGCCCATTGTACGCCCTGAATAGATGACTGTCACTTTAGTAAACACTCTGTCTTAAGTGTACACGAAGCAGGAAAGTCTTATTAAAATGATTCTTAAGTTTTACAGTGAGTGGCACGTGACACAAAAAACGTAACTGAAGGGCTTTCCAGATCTCAGCCTCTGGGTATTACAAATGTTGACATTCAAAATCAATCATCTAAGCAGCTGAGAGCAGCTCATCTTAGCCTCTGGAGTTTAAGTTGCCAGAAAGAATAAATATTTGGAGAGGAGCAGAGTGGAAGGAAGCTTATAGTTCCTACACATGGGAAGTCTCAAGGTTGATTCTTTTTGAGGGGAGTTCGGAGTTGACTGAGACAGGACTGATGTAAATAAAACATGGGTTTTGAGATTATGTTATAAAATGCTGCTTGGAGTTTAGAGCTACACCGTTGAGGACTCCCCCTGCACGCTCCTTCTGGGGAGACACAGGGCAGCTCGGTTCGCCCTGCAGTCTGGAAAACAACAACGGTTCCAAGAAGAGTGTCTTTCGCATGAAGGTGTCTCTCACCGGCGTCCAGGGACTATATTCCCGAGGCACAGAGAGCCTGGACCTTGTTGGAAAATGAGGACTTGGCACTGCTGGCAGGAGCAACTGAGGGAAAAGGGTCCAAGGAGAAAAAAAAGAAGAGTCGGTTTTTTAAAAAATGACTATACACGAGGAAAAGAGCAGGAACGAAAGTCAAAGCTGATTGACAGGTTTTCATCGGGGAACCTTGTCCCTGACGGAAAGCAGCTAAGAAAGGCATCACATGCGAAGGGGCGACACTGTCTAATCTGAAACAGGATCAGTTACACATCAGAGACACTTAGTAACGAGCCACGTTCCGCGTACGCCTGGAAGCATGGGACTACGGGTCAGATGAGAAGCCGGGACTGACTGGAAAGACAGTTGTTCACCGTCGTAGAGCGAATCCGAATTCACTGTCCTTTCAGGAACTGTCAGGCAGAAAAGAGGTAAGACTGGGCGTTATTGCTTCACAACAGGATATCATCTGAAGCTGTCACCATGGTTTTGAAAATATTAAACAGAATGAGAACCCCGGGGAAGATGTCCTCAGGATTGGTAACAAATCCCTTCGCAGAAAACTGGCACTGATTTCCAAAAGGAAGCACGGCCCTGGCGCGTGGCACAGATACGACAGACACAGGGTCCCTGTGAGCACAGACTGCTGAGTCCCGGGGAACCCACACAGGCTCCGTGGAGCACCGAGCACGAGCGGGCCCCTGGCTGGGTCTTAGAATGACCTTCATTCCCTCAGACCTTACTGAAGGCTGTGAGGGGCTGGTAGGGAGCCGGGTGCAGGCATCACTAGGGCGCAGCCAAGAGTCAAATTGAGAAAAGCAAATGCTATTTTTCAGGTCAATTAACTCTTCTTGGTAAAACCCTCCATGAGTTGACATTATGCTCAGAAGAAAAGGCAGCTCCTCCCGCTGGCGTAGGCAGCCCTCCAGCCCCCTCAGTCCGGGTTCTCCTTCTGCGGGACCACATGAGTCTGTCTGTTCATCCCTGCCGTCTCAGAAGGCTGCCATCTGCTGTTTCCATCACCTGGACCACTCTGTCCTGATCCTTACGTGGCTGGGTCCTTCTCACCACTCAGGTCTCAGCTACCACGTGGCCTCCTTAGAGAGCTTTCCTGATGGCCATACGGGGAGGGTGTGCGCAGAGCTCTTACTCCGTTCTGTGCACGGGATCTGCTGTTGTGATGGAGGCTGGGGCTCAGTCAATATTGGCAGCGAGCTCCCAGGAGCTGCGAAGCTGCTGCTCTGCGGACCACATTTTGAGTAGCGGTGTCATCCCTCAATCTCTGTCACTTGTTTTGTGTTCATCAGTATTTCCAACATTTTAAAATTATTCATGTTTTTGTATTGGTTTGCTCACAAGAAGATTGATTTAATAGAAAGCAAATTCCAGAAGAACAGGGACTTTCTGTTACACTAGTCTTCTTTTTCTCTTTGTGTCTTCAGTGTTAACAGAATTCTGTGGAGATGAGATCAAGTGAAAACACTAACTTGTTTATCTGAGTCGTATGGCTGATAATCTGCCCGTGTGGGAACATACAGATGTAAATCCCATAGATTCTGGTCCACACGGGCAGGGCTAATAGGATTTCAGATTAGATTAGCTTTGCTAAAATTCAACACTGGTGGAGAGAGAAACTTCAGTGAAGAGAGAATCTGCCAGGCAATCTTATTGAAAGATTCGGCTTCAATATTCTACAGTGAAGGGCTAATCCTCGAAATGACACTGATGGCCCGTGGCACAGGCCCTCCAGTTTCTGCTGAAGCTGAGTATGGCCACCATGTCTTTGTCTTACAATTTAAAATCAAAGACTTATTGAATGTTCCCACGAATGAAGTTGATATTACAGATTGAGGAACTGTAGCTACATTCTTGTGGATGTGGAACTGGCTCAGAAGTGGACTGTGTGGGTTTTGGAGCATGTGCTTTGCAGTAGTCTCCTCTCTTGGGTTCCTGCATCTTGGGTGCCTCCATCTTGGGTTCCTCTAATAGGGAAAGGCCCTCTGCTTGGTCCAAGGTTTATATGAGATTACAACCTATGACACCGATGCCTTTAGAGTGGCAGTACTGGGTCACTTGTTTGCATGAGTTATGGGTGACCTGCAGCTGTAATTCACGGGGATTTCCGACCATGTTTATTCAAGAGTCTTTAGATCTGGAAGTGGCTGCAGTCAGAGATTCCAATGGCTTTCACCAGTTCCTCACTGACTTCCAGATATCTAACAGTGCTACTTTACGGGTGAGGACACGGCGTCTATCATCCGGGGGGTAGGGTGGGGTGGGAAGTCCTTCTCGGGCTGTAATTCCTGTGAACGGTCAGTAGGGGAGTCCGGATGGTTCAGCTTCAGATTCTTGACGTTCTCCGACAGGCTTCCTTCAGCAGGATTCTCTCAAAGACGTTGGGCCGTAACTTGTTCATGATAAAGAGGCCCTCCCACTGCACAGCCTCCTCTGGGATGGCTTTCCTCATCCCACCCTCCTGCTGACAGAAATGGGCACAGCCAGTGCGGCGATATCCTACATCAATGGCCACCTTCACGGTCTCCTTGACTTTGCTTGGGGGAAGATTTCCAGGGACCTAGGCTCATGAGACACCTTTGTTTGGGTACTAAGGTGGTCATGGCTGCCGTAGGAACAGCGAGCAGGTAAGCTCTGTTGTGCCCTGGTTAAGCGGGAGGCCCTAGAGCAAGTTGTTTCGTGCAGCACTAGCGTGCCACAGGGGCGCCACAAAAACTGCTGAATGAATGATGCTGCCAAGATTCATTAACCCTTCGGTGCCTGCTCTTTTGTGACGAACAGACTGCAAGTGACAGGGCAGTGCCATTCAAGTACCAGTCCAGGAAGTGAGTTACTGGGTTGAGCCGAGATAACGCTTATACTAGATTATACATCTGACATGTCACTCAACACAGTGCTTAGTCAGGACGACTTGCTTTTCTTCATCGCAAGACTTTTGTGATGAAGAAAACTGCTTTCCCTTTTGCCTCAGGCGCCCCATCTCATCATGGACATACTGTGTGAACAGGTACTATGGCCATGACATAGCGTGACTAACGTGGATATGGAAGAAAGATGACTTAGTAAGCCATATCGCCCCACATGAGACAACTCAAAGGAAGGTAAGAGAACTATCTACTCTCAGGCATAATTACAAAACTTTATGTGAGGTGCTACAGTGGAGAATTGTGGGAGAGAAGACAGAGTGGTGAGGGTGACATGAATTTGTGGGAGAGAATGAAAAACTGTGAGAAAAGAGAACCGTGGGAGAAAACATAACTGAAAAAGAATGGAGAATGATCGGAGAGAAGAGAGAATCAGGAGAGTGAAGAATTATGAGCGAAAACAAAGACTGTGTGGGAAAACAGGGAATGCAAAGAAAACGGGATTGTGGGAGAGAATGGAGAACTACTGAGAGAACTATAATTTTGAGAGAAAATGTAGACTTGTGGGGTAGAATGGGGACTTGGGGAGAGCAGGGAATTACAAAATTTGGGCAACAGTGGGAGAGAATGCATAAGAGTGAGGGGGATAAAGAATTGTGGGAGCTCAGAGGAATACAAAAGCCGCACCGATTAAAAAGATGGGGGACTATCAGTTTGGGAAGGTGACTCATTTTGCCAGGACCCATCTGAATTCTCTCTTGGCATACCCCTGTGGTTCAATGACAAAGGTGCGTGCTGTGCAAAGCCCAAGGACCCAGGTTTACGAACAGGGTCTACAAAAAAAACCCCAAATAACTTCCATCTATACTTACTAGCTCCTAGGTCGACCAGCGGCAGTTCCTACAGTCCTATGAATGGGGAACCGTGTAGGCGCTGCCTCTATGTTCCAAGGTCAAGGATTATTATTCCAGACCATCTCCATTCTCCTCTCCCCACAGGGCTGGCTCCACCACAGTTGGAGAAGTTAGACATAGGGATTTAGTGCTTTTGGCATTAGCTGTGTCTGAGAACCTCCACTTAGGAACCCCACAATGAGGTCTAACTTAGATCGTTGCAAGACACTCATTTTTCATGTTATTTTCAGTTGTTGGGCCAGGAAAAAAAAAAAAAAAAAAGGAACATATAAGCTCTGCTAAATGACATTTTTCCATCTTTTGTACTTTATTTTCCAGTGAATGCAGGAAATATGCCTGTTCATCAGGAAATGACCCATTTTTCATTTTCATGAATCAATGTCATGAGAATTCTACTTTCAGTTTGGAAGTATTATAAAGCATTGGATTTTGAATGAAGGAAAAAAAAAAAAGAGCTTTGCTTGCCTCTGGCCAAGAGCTGAAGGCCTCGCATTGCTGCATTAATAAATCGGTGATTTCGTAAGTGTTTATAATTATAACCAGGGAGATCTCTTGGATGCAATTCAGCACTCCTTTACTTCTTGGTCTATAATACTTTCCATATGTTGGTTTAGAAATGTTATATGTCTCGGTTCACAGGCTCCCTACTCCCCCTACCCCCGCCCCCTTTTAAAAAGCCATCAGCTTTTAAGACATTAGAGATATTTTACTCTTTAAATGAGGAGGACATTGTAATGTTATAGTTACTTTCTCTTTTACTTAACTTTGGGTCTCTACAACTATCTGGGCTCTTTAAAGACTTCATTATCTTTCACTGAAAGGTGACATTTATTGGAAATAAGAGTGTTTCAATGGATTCCCGTGTCCAAGAGCAAATGAGTTGTGACAGAGACAGAGTTGGATTCCACATTATTGCAAAAAGAAAGGCATCGGAGGAGAGAGATGGTGGTCTGTAGATCAGGTTAGAGCCAGGTTATAGTCACCAACTTTGATGGCAGTGGCTGAGCACTGGGCTCAATCAACGAGGTAAAGCTAACTTTCTAAACAGTTCAAGGGGAATCACATTTTCATTGTTTGCTTGCTTACAACGAGTAGATTCATTTTCCATTGGGGTCTAAACGCATGTAGTAAAAATAGTAATACTTCTTTAATACAATTCAAAAGGTTGATGTGTAAGTGAAAAATCAGCCTCCCTTGGCCCCTAGTCACTCAATATCTTTTCTTGGAACTACTATTGTTACCAATTTCCTAGGAAGTGAGAATTCATTTTCAAATGAATTCCTGTCTTGTGCTCAAACTATTTTCTGCTAGTATTATTAATACTGGATGCAGCAAAAAGTCCATCCCAACACAATAATTTGCAACAAACGACAACGGAATGGCCTGCATTTGGGTAGCCCCACAATGTGCGTTAAGTGGCAAAGCCTAAGCATTGAGTGAAAAATAAGAGGTTAGGTCGTGAAAGCCCTGAGTTATCACTGAGTCAGTGACTCCTGTGCTTGGGGACATTTTCACCTATAAGTCGCTCCATGCACCCAAATCCTACAACTTTAACCATCTTACACTTCATCATAACTTAGAAGGCAAAGCGAGAAAGTCCCCAAGTTCTCCAATCCAGAGAGAGATAAGAGACTTGCCGAGTCAACACAGTATGACAGGCAGCCAGCAGGGTCCAGGCAGTGTCTAAAAGAGAGAGAATATTCACTGGAGTCTCTTAAACCTGAGCTGTAGTGACTGGGGACAGCAGACTGACTGAAAACACAAAGACAAAAGCTGTGCACTCCATGAAGAGAAATGACAGCAGCAGGACGTAGTGTAAGTGGGACAGACCGATCACCCACATCAGCAAGCAGCTTTCCAACTCTTGCGGCCATGATATGCCCAACCGGTGGGCCAGGAGGCAAGATGATCCCAAGTTTACAATCAGACCAGAAAACAGGCAGGAATCTGGATCAGTATATTAAGAACTCACGGAACTGAATAAAACAAACAATTCAATTTAGAAATGGCGGAGGATCTGAGGACATATTTTTCTTAAGACATGCAGATAATCAACAGGTTCACAAAGAGGCTCGCCATCACTCACCCCCAGGGAAATGCAAATCAAAACCACCACACACCTGTCAGAGGGCTATTATGCAAAGGACCAGGGAGAACAAGTGTTGAGGAGGGTGTGGAGAAAGGGACCCCTCATGCACTGTGGGTGGGAATGTAAATTGGTGTGTCCACTACGGAGAACGGGGTCAGGGCTCTTCAAGATATTATAGATAGAACTACCGAATGATCCAGCAATTCCACTGCTGGGTGCTTATCGAGGAAAATTTTGCAATTTGCTATGGCAGGATGGACCTTGTGGGTCTTATGCTAAGCAAAACAAGTCAGACAGCCATTTAATTTCTTTGTGAAATCTAAAAAACCCAAACGCTTATTTACAGAGAACAGCTTGGGAGCTAGCAGAGGGGAGAGGGAGGGTGAGTAGGTAAAGGAGTAGAGAGGCACACACCTCCAGTCCTAAAAGAAGTCTCCGGGATGTCATTACAGCCCAGGGGCCTGGAGTCCATACTATTGTATTGCAAATGCAAAAATTGCTAAGAAAAGATGGAAAATAGGCACAGTATGTTGCGCATTTTGCAATGATTACAAATGCCAGACCACGGGCCTTGAAACTAAGATTAATGCTGTATGTCAGTTAGACTTTATCACACAAAAAAAGAATCTGGACAGGACCCCAGGTTAGTGGAAGTCCTCCCTGAAACCCTCCGCAAGATGGGGTTAGCTGTACATGGATTTGCCAAGGGAAATGCCTCTGGGAGAAAATGGGAGCCTCAGGCACCTTTAGAGGGAAGTCTAGTCTCCCAGGGACAGGCTGCCTCAGGGTGTCCCCGCACTGGGTCAATGACAGGGCGCGCAGCCCTTGAGGCCCTGTGTCAACTTTGCCTCCTCATTCGTGGGCCAGCAAGGAACATTCTTAGGGCCACCACGGGCCAGGACAGATGTTTTTGGCAGGTCTTTCAGTTTAGGAAGTAACCATTTCTATGTGATGCTGACTTGGAAGTGGATGCTACCAAGCCTCCATCCCCAGCCTCGTCAGGGTCCCTCTCTGCTTACTTGAGTAAGTTACCTGCTGAGAAAGCTGTCACAGGGTTCCTGAGAGAGGGTCTAATTCTCTTGAATGAACTTTTCAGTTGTCACTCTCTCTTTAGTTGAAAGGACCCTTTCTGCTGTTAAGAGAATTGGACTGACCAACTTCAGCAACTGCAGCCTGCTTCTGGGCTGCAAGAGGAGACTGAGTTAAGGAAAGCTCTGTACCACCTAGGTCCCCACAGGCCTTTGTGAACATCGTCCAGGCCCCCTGTAGGACAACAGGCCAGGGTCCCTGGTGTGCTCTATTTGCGTACATTTACGCTAGGGCCGGTGTCCCGTTTCATGATCTGTTCTAGCTGGTGTGAGAAGTCGAGATTAGAAACCTCTACACCTTCGTGGGAATGGAGTACAAGGCCAGTCTGTGAAATGCAACCCAGAGCGATACCATCGCTTTCTGCAGTGTGGGTGCCGCCTTGCCCCACAGCTCCCCCCATATCTGAAAGAGTGAAACTCAGAACCGAGTTATCAAAACACTGGAGAGATTCCCCACCTCGGCACTCACCCACGCGCCTTTCAACATGGCCCAAGACCGCTTTCTTTTCTCTTTAGGAGCGCTCTGAAAATGAAAGAATTCTAAACGGTAGCAGGAAGTGTCTGGAATTCAAAGTGCTCATTCACTTAACAGTGGTGTGTTTGTTTACATTTTTTTTTTGGATAGGTAAAGGTCTTACCTATCCAAAACTAAATTCAAAATGCAACATGATATGCCGAGAAAACTGGGTCTTGCTCCGTTTTTCTCTAATGACAATATTGAACTCAAGCACATCTTGCGTTCCTGGAAGATGACAGAAAGTTCAACACCCGCCTCCCCAGTGCTTTGATGTAGGCAGAGAACCACCTTTACCCACGTGGCTGAGTCTGTGGATAAACCCCTTGTGCGCCCAGGACAAGACCCAACACACTCTCCAAATTCCTACAGTTTGCTGAAAAATGATTCAACGAACACTTGTTTCCACACTGATCCAGCAGAACAAAACACTTGCTGACCAAAGTTTGGTTAGGCTCCTCTCCTCCCCGACAATCCAGCAGCCGGTGCTCCCCAGGGCACACGGACTCAAAAGAAAACATTCTCTGGTCCACCCAGGGTGCCACTCCTCGTCACCCATATTCACCCAGGTTCTTTCCAGCCTTGCTAACTCCCCCCATCAGAGAGAAATGTTGTCTGGCCCTTGAGACACCTGTACATCTGTGCAGCGGGTTTGCTATGCTACATCCCTTTACCGTAATCCTGTCCAATAAAGACTCTAAGGACTAAATCCGGATTTTTCATCTGACACCAATTCTTCCAATTGGCCCTGGATAGAACCGCGATTCCCAGTTTCTTAAGCATCCTTTCTAGATGGTCTGTGTTTGTAAAGCTGTGTCTGAAGATACAGCCGGTCCCGGTTTCATTCGAACATCGACAGAAAAGACATGACCTTGTCTATGCTGAATACAAAACGAGTCATTCAAGGACCGGGTTTCCTCCTTTCACTTCAGGTTGCCGTGTCGAAGGACCGATGGACGTAAGTGAGGACGTATATTGTTTCCACGTTCCTTGTTCCCACAGGACGGCGCAGCTTGCACATTATTCCCCGTTCCCGTGGACGGCCTTTACTGTGTTGGAAGAGTATCGGGTCTTCGGTGGCAATGGACAGACGCACCTCCATTTACTTAAACTGCTCGCCATCAGTGGACATTGTCGTTTGCTGTACAAACACTAACGCAATGAATTTGGCACACGCTGGTCATTTTGCACAGGCATGAGTGATGTCCACGACGAGGGAATTCCGGGTCGGCACACAGAGGTAGTTTTAAATTTGGTAGATAATGCTAGATTGTTCTCCTAAGCTGTGCCAATGGACACCGACTAGCCACTGTGAAAAAACAATTCAGAATCGTGGGCGCCAACCCGGTTTCCAGAATTGTCATTTTACCAAAACCCCGGTGCCTTGCCTGCACTCCGAAGTTTGACAAGCTGTTACGGCTTCCTGGGGAGCCTTTAGGAGTCCTGATGTCCAGGCCCCGCCACGGAGCAATCAAACCACAATCTCTTGGGAGTGAAGGCAAGCTCTAGGAACTTTTTCAAGCTCTCCAATGTGCAGACAAAGCACATTGCCCTGGAAATTGCAGCTATACACAATCTCTTTCATTATGACCTCTTTTAGAAGTGAGAAAGTAGAATGTAGGGAAAACGATGATTTAAAGTTTCCATGCAATGTCTGACTTTTTTTTTTTTTTTTTTTTTTTTTTTTTAGGAGGAAGGCAGGCAGCCAGCAGGCAGGAAGAGAGAGGAAGAACATTGTATTTATTTAGTTGCTGATTTTAGTTGTTCCCCCTGAGCCCCAGCCACGAACCTGAGTCCTTAGGTTGTATGTGGACGATACCCCAGGCATGGGCTTAGCACCTGAGTCACCAGGGTTTGCCAAAACTTCCGACTTAGAAAATGTCTTCAAATTGTGGATAAATGGAGCAAACTTACGGGGTCAATTAATGTCGGGGGGGCCAAGAAGGGGCCCATTTGGCCCACCTAACCTTTGGTAGAGTTGTATTAATGATGAGAGATAGAAGGGATGGTTAGAAAACCTAGAATCCTTCCCTAGCAAGCTGAACTGGGGACACATCCGCCAGATACCCCATACCCTTGAACTCTGACCCTAGTGACAGCTGCGACCCCTGAGTCCT
>RJWH01007376.1:0-40970 GCA_004363575.1 Solenodon paradoxus | reverse complement strand
CTCTGCCCCTCCTGCGGGAGATAATCTTCTGCAGTAAGATTTTCCTACCGAGTTCACATCACACCCACGGAGACGTCACGGTCATGTGTAAACAGGCAGGACTTCAGTGTCCCAGATTTGAGTCCCCATTCTGCCATTTGCTAAAAGAGGAACTCAGACTCCGCTTCAGTTCCTGAGCACACCCACCGGCCCTCCGTGGGCTCAGTGTCTTTTTATTTGCATCTGCCTGAGTCACATCAGGGGACACGTGCTCTCGGTGACCACGTCTCCCGGGTCTCATTTGGTCCGTACCAGCCCCTCCGCCTCCCTTATGGGGGTGGGCAGCAGACTTGACCTTGCTGTGAAAGCATCGTGTTACTGGACCTGAGAGGCAGACGGCGTCTCCTGTGTTGTCGACGGCGACTCCCCGGGTTCTGGGGTGCCGGCTGCCGCGGCCGTGCCAGGGCCTGTGCGCCCCCCTCGCCCTGCGGGCCCTGCGCTCGGGCTGGACCAGGCGGCAGCGGCTCCACCCGCCCCCGCCTGCAGCGCGGCGTCCGAGGGGACTGCTCCCTGCTGCGGCTGTCATTCCGTCCTTCCTTCTGAAAAGGCGCGTTTCTCTGAGGAGCCTCCCCGCAGCCCTTCGCCTAGACCGGGACACCCTTCGTGCAGGGAGGGCAGGGGCACGTGGTTCTTCAGGGCTCGGTGGAGTGAGCAGTGTCCTGGGACCCGCCGCCTGAGGTGGCTTCTGGGCTGCACCTCCTTTTCCATTCGGAGCGCCTTCCCCTCGAGGCCAGCTGTGGGCCTTCGGATGCTCAGAAGTCTCCTCTGTCCCACGACACAGGCCATGGCCGCCGGGAACGTCCGCAGCGTCTGGTGTGGAAACGCCTCGGGGTGCCGCCAGGTTCCCTCTCTGAGAAGCAAGGTTCAGAAAAGTGCCGACTCCTTCAGTGGGAAACTGAGTCAGAGCTGGGTCCCAGGGTGCGTGCGCTCCCGACCTGTGCTTGCGCTTTGAGGGGACGGGCACGCTCACAGGTGCGCACACAGCCTCGCTCTGAGCGGGGGCATCGCGGGGCATTGCTTCCCAGTCGGGCCCGGGCGGCTGCGTCCCCCCTGCGTGACAGCTGCGTCCGCTCCGTTCCGCTTGTGGTCTTGAGGCGACGGCATCTGTGTCTTTGCCACTTGACCCTGTTGAGCAGACAGACGCGGGCGTCCGAGGACCCTGCCCGGTTCGTGGAAGCTCCTTGAGGGACACAGAGGGACATAGAATCTGAAATCGACAATGACGCGTTTTTCCCGGTGTGTCTGCCACCCTCGAGATCAAGTGGGTTTTAGGTTGTTTCCAAATTTTCACGTTGTTTTCTTCTTTTGGGCGTATTCTTTAAGAATTACTTCAGGCGTTAGATGGTTTGAAAAGCATATTGACACAAAGATGTTTTGAGGAATGTGTCTCCTCCGTTCCCCTTTCCCCATGCGCGGCCATCTCAATTCAGGATTGATTTATTGGGCTATTTTCTTCCATATTTTCCCATTTCTTGAGGGAAAGTCGCAGTTTAGGACTTGGATCAGTGATCTTCACCGTGTGGCCTGATCTCACGGAGGCCGGGGAAGTGGAGCTGTGGACCCCGCGGTGGCGCCGCCAGCTCCGCCCACAGAGGCCGGACACTCCCCGGTTCGAGCTTTGCCCCCGGCGCTCCCTGGGCCGGTTCTGCAGCAGGCGTGTTAGCAAGACTGACGGGGACACTGGGGTCTCAGAACCGTGGCGGGGCGGCTCGTCTTGCATTTCCCTGCGCGCATGTTTCTTCCAACCATTAAAGCCCGTTTGGTTCAAGGCCAAATGCTCACTGGGCTGCGTGGCAGGAGCTTCCCACCCCTCTGACCGCGGCCACACTTGAGCTCGATGGAGCCCCGGGCAGTGCCCCCGCCCATGTGTTTCATAACGGAAAGAGGAGTAAATGAAAGAGCCATCAGCATAAGCACGTGGAATGGACGTGCTCCTAAGCATCAGGTCACCGCTGGAAATGGAAAGGCCAGTCTGCAGAGCGGCTCTCCCGAGAAGGCTGCGCTTCCTCCGGCGAGCAGAGGCGTGGGGCCCACTGGGTGCTGCCACACGCCGGCTGCTGCGACCTGGTGATGGCGAGGTGGGCTGGGGGGCAGGCCAGCTGGAAGGAATGCGTTTTCATCCTCGGGAACCTTGGCAGGAAAAGGCTGCAGTGACCTCACCAGGGGCGGAAGGAAGGAGACTCCTCCGGCAGCCTCGTCCTCGTCGGGGCGGGCAGGCAGGGCCAATATGGGGAGATGGAAGGAGCCTGGTTCTCGTCCGCCTCCCGCGGCCTCGGCGCCTGTGCAACCTCTGCTTTTCACACAGAAACCGCCAGCGGCCCTGAGCCACACACACACACACACACACACACACACACACACACACGGTGGCAGGTGCCCAGGGACCTGCAGGCCACCCCGCGTCCCAGTGGATGACTCAGCTCCCCGCCCGCCTCGCGGTCCACAGTCCTCTGTCCAGGGCGGTCACTCTCCTGGGGGTCAGCACGTTCACGGGGCGCAGCCATCAGTGACAGCGTGGCCCGCGCACACGTCGGCGCCTCCGTTCTGCGTGGGGTGAGACTTCAGGCCCATCGGGGATCACGGGCTGAGCCATCCCTCACAGTCCAAACCCGCCCCATGTCCGAGGACCACGTGGGTCTGTTCAGTGGCTGTGTGTGCGCAGGGGAGTGTGTGCACGTGTGTGCACGTGTGTGTGCAGCGAGTGTGAAATGGGAAAAAGCTGCAGTGACCTCAGGGAACTGGCATTGGCGCCCAGGACGCCTCCGCGTGGACGGTCCCAGTGCCGGGGCAGCCTGGCCGGGTAGGAGGGCGGGTGGGTGCTCAGGCTCGGGGGACGAGGTGTTCCTGCCATCGGCTGCCATGGGAACCGCAGCCTCGGGGTCCGGCCCCGTGTCCTTCCCTGTGACGTAAACATCCTGCTGTCTTGCTTCAGGGTCAGCCCTGTGTCCTCCTCAGACGGGAGCAGCACAGAGGGCCCCGCCGGACTCAGCGCTGGGCGGCAGAGACGCGACATGACGAGTCTCAGCTCGGTTCTGGCAGCAGGGCTGGCGTGGGACGGGAGACCGGGCTTCTGCCCCCGTGGCTCCGGCTGGACCCCGGGGAGCGTCTTCAGGATCCAGCCCGGTGCTGTGGCCCCGACACCGGCTCCTGCCTGGCCCGCCCCACACAGGGCGCCCGCAGGCTCAGTGTTCTGTCTCCGCGGCCTAGACCTGGGGCAGACACCCGGGTCACCGTGGAGGGGACTCTCTGTGCCCTCCCTGTCCACGCTCCCGTCCTCACCCGGCAAACACGACGAGCAGAGAAGTAGGGTCTTTGCAGATGTTACCAGCCTGGGGTCCCTGGTCCACGACTGGGTTCCTCCTAAGCCAGGAGATGAGACACAGACACACGGACGGACGCGTCGCCACAGAGAAGGCAGCAGAGATGGCGGGGATATGACCACGGCCAGGGCCTGGAGCCTCTGGAGGCTCAAGGGGCAGGACGAGCCCTATGTCAGACTTCCAGCCGCCAGCGTGGCTGTGTGGGAATCGGGGCGCATTGCCAGCGTGGACGGGGCCGGCGGGCACTGCACGGGGCTGTCCACTCCCACACACGCCGCTGTGTGCGGACCCGGGTCCGACGCTGCCCGGCTCGGGCAGCTCATGACGGGGACCAGCTCTCCGCAGGGGGCTGACCTGAGCATCCCCACCCACTGGCCGCTGCCGAGAGCTGCCCACAGCCCCAGGCAGAGGTGGGGACTCCCCACCCAGGGGACAGACTTGGGGCGCTGGGCCCGGGTGCTCCCCGAGGGCCCGTCCCACTGGCTGCCTCTGACTTGTGCAAAGAGCCCCTCTCCAGTTCCCAGCACCAAGACCCGGCCTCGCGTGAGGCCCCACAGGCGTGGTGCCGGGTGGTGTGAGCGGTGTCCCACCTGCTCCCAGGGAGAGACGGCTCCCTCCCTCTCCTGCCCCTGCACATGCTGTGGGGACAGATGAAGTCACCTCTGCAAAAGCACCTCCTTCTCTGGAAAAGAGGGCATCTCCACATAAATCCACGTTAATATCCTTATTACTGGGCTGGAAGTTCGCTCTCACCTTTCACTAATAACTGTAATTTGTTTCTATAGTTTATTAAAATGACAGGCTTTTAGCTCTTGCTCTCCAAGCACAAACCTGGCTCGTCCTCCTGCAACATCCACATCCAGAGCTGAGCCCAGACCCAGTCTACACCCAGCAGGCGGGGCCAGGTGCCCCCCACGGCCCCCGGCGGCCACCTCCAGTCCGGACAGCGAGGGCGGCCCCCATGGACACCACGGGGCTCTGGCCATGTGTGTGCAGAGCCGCGGCCACGCCTCCGTCCCCGGGCAGGACTGGGTGTGTGCGGCTCGCGGCCACGGGAGCCCAGCGGCCGGGCCCCCGCGTGTGCAGGCTTGGAGGGGCCAGAAATCCAGCAGACGGTACCATTTTGTCCTCGAAGGTGAGACCGTGGGGCGTAGCTGATGAGACAGACTCATTGCCAGCGGTGAGACAGGAGGTGGAAGACTGGACGAGACAGACCGATGGTGAGACGCGCTTGCCTGTGGAAGGCTGAGCGGCGAAGCAGCTCCTGGCTGGGGCAGAAAATGCGGGGCCACAGAATGGCCGAGGGCACTGAGGTCCCTGCACGCCGAGGACATGCGTGCGGGGATGGAGGGGCCAGTGCAGGAAGGATGGCCCAGCGGCCACGTGGCCTGGTGTCCCCACGAGGCCAGAGGCACAGCGCGCAGCCCGCACGACTGTCCAGGGCGCCGTCCTCCTGCGTGGTGTCCAGGCCTCTGGGCTCCGGGGACCCCCCAGCACGGCCGCCTGCCCTCCAGGGACCGGCTGCCTGGGTCAGCCCTTCCGTGCACGCAGGCACCGCAGACGGGAGGACAGCGGTTCGCCCCTGGGCTGCCCATACTGCCCCAGGCCTGTGGGATCAGGGCTGAGTCTGGGGGCAGCTGAGGCTCCGTCACGCTCACCTCCGCTAATCCAGGGGACGACAAGGCGCATGCAGCCCGGCTCTGGCCAGCAGAGCGGCCGCTCCGCGACCCTCCAGCACCCTCCCAGTTGGCCCTCCTCCCGCGATCCTCCGCCTGCTGCCGGGGCCGGGGGTGTGGTCCGTGGGGCCGTCACGCGTGGGGCCGTCACACGTGGGGCCGTCAGGCGAGAGCCCTCGCCTTCTTGTCAGCCCCCGGCCCTAGGCCCCGGGCCGAGCCAGCCCGCTTCTGTGCAGACGTGGACACAGAGCGGGGGTGACATTTCCCGCAAGCACCTCCTCATGCACTTTCCTTCCTTCTGTTATCTGCTCCCGACCTGCGCTCAGCGTCTCCGCTTCCACGCGCCTGCCCCGCCGTCTCTCCGCGGCCCGAGATCCTTACCGCTCTGGCCATCACCTGTCACCACCCGTGCGGGGCGGCAGCCACTTCACATGTGTTTCCGACACTGAGAGTCACGCTGCAGGTGGCAGTGTGGCTCCCATGTGGCAGGAGGGTCCTGACCCAGGAGGGGCAGGCGGGGCCGGCGGGGGAGGGGGTTTCACAAGGCGGCTGAGAGCAGGACTTGGCGCCCAGGTGGGTCAGGACGGAAGCCCCCGCAGCACGACAACCCGCTCACTCACTCACTCACTCTGTCCACACTGTTGTGAGCAGCCCTCTGACAGGTCCCGCCTGCTCCTTTCATTCAAAGTTGACAAAGTCACGAGGCCCACTTGTAACCGTGCTTATCTGTCTCCACACCTATAACTGGATGGCCTTTCCAAGGGAGGCATCAGGAAGGCGTTTTCCCCCAAACACTAACTGGGTGCAAAGGAGATCTAATGCCTCTTGGATGGGCGAGTCCGTGGGTCGACGCAGGATGGGCGGGTGGATGAATGAACGGGTAAGTGACTAATTCAGAAACGAGATGGGAGAGCTTTGCGGGCTTTCACTCCAGCCCTTTGAGTGCTGTGCTGCGGTTTGTTCTGCTTTAGGGCTTCTTTTTGCTGTTTTACCCAGTCCCTCCCGGAACACTCTAGAAACAGAGCTCACTGCTCCGAGGAAGGCCGTTCGCGGGCGGAGGGCCCAGCCGAGGGGGAGCTGCCTGGTTGGCGGACGCGTGCGGTGGGGGAGACGGCGGTGGGAACGACACGCCTTTGTTTGTGTGACTTGTCCTTCTCCCTACCCCGGGCCTCCCGGGCTCAGCAAGGATTCCTCACTGTCCGGCGCCCGCCTGCCCGCTGTGGAGTCCAGAGGGTCAGCGCCAGCCGCCTCGCTCTCCGGGGCTCCCCGGGGCAGCGCAGGGTTCACGGGCGGAGGCCCGCTCGGGCTCAGGCTGAGCAGAGGAGCGCGGGGTCGTCAGGACACGCTCTCTCCAGCCCCGTGACCTGGTGTGCAGGCAGCTGTCCCCTGCACGCAGCCAGGCCCTGCCGGGACTTCCTTTCCTCAGGGCGTCCCCGCCTCGCCCCCTTTCCGGGACACCTCGAAGCTGCCTTCCCTTTGTGGCATCTGTGCGAGGACACGGTGAGGGTTGCCCGGTCCAGCTCGTAAGAATCCCGGCTGCCCGGCGTCTCTGGGTCAAACTCAACTCAGTCACTCACATTCACCCCAAGCGCGATGCCCCCGCGTCTTGCACTCGTCCGACCGGCCCAGGCGGGGCTGGACATGTTCCTCTGGTCTCGGGCATCTAACAACTACCCTCTGCGAGGGAGAGGGCGGTGTGGAGACCGAGGCCAGGGCAGCGCGGTGCCCACGGCCCCTCCTCCCAGGCCCCCGTGGGCGGTCACAGGCTTCTCCCAGGCCTGCTCTTCCAGGATGGAGGGAATCCCATCTGCAGGCCTCGGCAGCCCCTCTCATGGCCTTTGGGAGGCAGGCAGGCCTCCTGCACAGCGACACGCAGGTTCCACCCCGGCCGAAGGCAGGCGGGTCCAGCCTGGGTGCTGGGGCGCCTCTCAACTGCAGGTCGGTGCCAGGATGTGCTCCCCTCTGCCCGCCAAGCAGCCCAGCCATCCCTCAACCCGGCCAGCTGCCCCGGCACTGTCACCAGATGCGACTCAGAGTGGCCTCTGGCTCTGGAACTGCTCCAACAACTGGCCAGTGTCATCTGGCAGAGACAGGGGCCCTGGCACCACCTGACCCAGGGCAGACACCACCGTGTGGAATTCGGGATGTTGGAATCTGGCCTCCTCCGCAGCTTGTCACAGCCCCAGGTTTGTGTCCTGCTCCAGCTGGCGGCCTCTTGCCAGCTTGCTTCGGGGTGCAGGGAAACATATTGTCACCAATCTGATCAGGGACACGGCCACGGCCAGACTTCACTAACGAATCCTGCAACGGGGGCGGGAGGTGAGAGCAGCCAGGGGGCGGCCCCCGCACGGTCGCAGGCAAGCCCAGCCCTGCGCCCCCAGCCCTGTGCCCCTAGCCCTACGCCCCCAGCCCTGCTGGCCACCGAGTGCACCCTCAGCCCTGCGGTCCCCACAGGGCACCAGGCACCTGACGGGGCAGCCCACACAGTCGGCCGGCACCAGCCGTGGGGAGACCCCAGCAGCCCCCCGTCAGATTCAAGTTCACGCTTTACAGAGAGATTCGGGATCTCTCTGTAAAGGATGTGCCGGGATGAGCCATAGAGCAGGGCCCCTGTGTGGTCACGGGGTAACTGGCCCGCGGGTGTGGACGGGACTGGCAGGCAAAGTCCTGGGCACCCGGCTGGCATCAGCCAGAGACATCGCCTCCTTGCAGCTGCAATTTCTTCATCTTCAAAACCGGCAGCCTTGCCCCCGAGGTGTGGCTGAGGCGGCTGACCCAGGGAGCGCTGGCCACCGGGAGGGTCCAGCGGCGTCGGTGCGGGAGCTAGACGTGGCGGTCAGTCCTTCCCGCCTGAACGCCGGCCGGCGGCCCTCAGCGTCTGTGCCTTGACCTCCCAGCCCAGGTGCCACAGGCTTCCCGGGGCCGGTGGGCGCGTCGCCAGGGCGGGAGCAGCCGGCCGTGGAGCTGGACTGCTGTGCGGAGAGTGAGCAGCGGGAACGGAACCGAGGAGCTCCCGGGCCTTTCCCGGCAGCGCTCACTGTCGCCTCTGGACACCACTGCGATCACCACTCCCTCCACCCAGACCGGCCTGCGGCTAAGATCCTCGGCGCTGCTGCGGTCGCTGCTGAGACTTAGCGCCCCACGTGCACACACATCATGCGCTGAGACACCCACAGACACGCACCAGCCTCAGATCCACTGGTCTCGTGTCATCGGACACTGACTGCCAGGCGCTGCGATGTCCGCCCCGTCGCTGGGAGGTCCCCGCATGGCAGGCCGCGCAGGGGCTGCTCTAGGAGGCGGCACAGGGACGTCCAGCCCCAGACCCGAGCCCACTCGCACCCGCGCAGCCCGTGTGTGAGCCTCAGGCGGCGGACGCTGTGCTGCGGTCCCGGCAGAAGATCTTATTTCACACATGAACTGCTGCATTGATTCGGTGTCTTTCAAATGGAAATTTATTCTTTTAAAATTATTAATTGTTTTAGAACCGGAGGAGGAAGGGCTGAGATGGTGGCACAGTTGCGTCTCAACATTATTTGGGATTTAGGGGATGCAGGTGGCCAAACCTGCCCTGGGCCTGGCCTCGCCCTGGGAGGGGTCAGTGCAGGCCGAGGCCGTTTCAGGCGGGAGGTGTGACGCTGGCCAGCAGGAGCCAGGGACTTGAACGGCCGTGCAGGGAGCTGGTGACCCACGTGCCGGGCTCAGCCTGGGAGGCCCGGGTTTGGAAAACAAGGTCTCTGCAGACATAATCGAGAAGAGCCTTGAAGGGAGGCCATCCTGGGCTGGTGTGCTCCCGAATGACGAGGGTCCCTGTAAGAAGAGGGGACATGCGGCTCTAGGACAAGCCACGTGGGGACAGGGCAGACACATGTGACGGGGCCACGTGCCGAGGACACCTGGAGACCCAGGAGCAGGACGGGCGTCCCTGCAGCCTCAGGAGGGTCACAGCCAGGGACACTGACTCTGGACTCCTCAGTCTGCAAGAGGTAGCGGCGTCCTGCCGTTGGAGGACACCGCGCCCGTGGTCACGTGGGACGCAGGCTGGGACACTACGGACGGCAGACAGCGAGGATCAGCAGCGGCACGAGCTCTGGCGAGCAGCGGGGCGGCGGGCACTCCGGTCCACGGGAAGGAGGGGACGGTCGGGACCTGGCGGGCCGTCCGGAGCAGGAGCCAGCCTGGGCCGGGCCTTCCGCCTCGCTCAGCCCCGAGGGAGCGCGGTCCGGTTCTCCCGGACAGTGTTCCAGCTGGACTCGCGTTCTGTGAGCTGGACAGTGGGCCGTGGTCCCGGACGACGTGTCACCCCTCATCTGTGCGCGCACACGCCTCCCACCAGCGGGGTTGTCTGCGGCACTTCTGGGGACGGACTGGGTGGGCAGCTGCAAAGGGAGGCAAGTGCCCGGAGGGGGGACTGCATTCTGTAGCTCACCCAGGGCAGCAGGGGGCGCGGGGGCCAGGGGAGCAGGGGGCCACACCCGGGAGGAGGACCTCCATGCGTGGCCGTGTCCAGGAGCCAGGCAGCCCGGCGGGTGGTGTGCTCGGACGTGCCGGCCGATGACCACGCTGAGGACCCACCGTCATGGGCTCAGGTCTGATGAGTGTGGATTTTTAGCTGCTTCTTTCTGGAATATTCACACTATCAACGGGACGCACAGATTTGCCCTGGGAGCTCTGGGGCTCGGAGAGCCTGGCGCCTAACTGCGCTGTGCGCATTCACGCACCCGGGCTGAGATTAGCAGGTGAGAAGGACGTCTGGTGGCCTGAGCACAGGGTGCGCTCGGGCTGGTTACAGAGACGCTGTGTGAGCTCCCTGCCAGCCCGTTCTTGAGGGGACAGGTCACTCTTGCTAGTGGGAGGGACTGGGAGACCCGGGCCCCTGATGAGCCCGCGCACCCGGGACAGGGCCACCTGCCTCCCCGGGAGCGCACTGCCCGCCGAGCTGTCCAGAGCAGGACACACGGGGTGCGGCCCCAGCTGGGACTCGTCTCCTTCCACAGCCCTGGGAGGCGCCATGTCCTCGCAGCCCAGTCCCAGCCTCGACTGCAGGTGCCGGTAGGCGGCCGGGGTCAGGCACCGCTGTGCTGGGGGTCACAGCTCTGCCCACCTTGGAGGCGAGGGGGCTAGAGGCCAGGCCCTTGGAGCCTGTGCAGAAACGCTTCCTTTGTAAAGAGCGAGACAACGAGCTGGGCTGCAAAGTCACACAGCGAGACCGCTCCCTGGGAACTGTCCATTGAGTCAGTTAACAACCCCAAAATGCACAAAGCAAGCAAGAATGAATACAAATACAAAATAGTGACAAAATCCCCCTGCTGCCTGGTCCCACCCTCGCCCCTGCCTTCCGTGACTCGACGCTGCTCTCAGGGTCCTCAGGGAGGAGCCGATCTTCCCCTGCCTGCTCAGTGCACCGCTTCTCCAGATGGCAGACACAGGCGAGCCCGTCTAAATGTGTCTTTCCTTTGACTTGTTTCTCCCAGCAAGAGCCCGGAGTCCCAGCCACGTTGTCACCCATGGGGGGCGTCACCTCGTATCTGAGCGGCGCCCACCGGGGGAGCACCAGGTCCTCCGCCGTCCCCCAGCGAGGGCGCGCGTGTCTGTCCCTTGGCTGCTGGACACGACGCTGCGGCCCAGCACCGGGCGGCCACACTCGTCCATAGTTGTGCATTTTCTGTACCGGGAAGCGGCGTTATTGGATCAGAAGTTCCCTCTAGTTAATTGCTGACGCGTCTCCACACGGTGTCCCAGGTGGTGCCCGGCCTGCTGGTCCCCTGTCCCCAGACCCTAGACACTGGCTGCCCGTCTTCTGACACAGGCCGCCGTTCCACCATGTGAGGTGACAGCGCCCCGTGGCGTCGCCTCGCATGTCTCTCAAGTGCTGACGAGGATCCATGTGTCGTCTTAAGCGTGGAGTCTGCCCAGACCCTCTGCCCCGTGTTGATTGGGATATTGGTGATTTTTGTTCCGACAAATGGCCCTCACGAAAACTGCCAGGGACAGGGGACTGGCCAGCTGGGGGACCGCTCCCCGGGGGTGCCCTGTCCAACACTGGGTCAGGCGTCCCGATGCCCTTGTCACTGGGACCGTCGGTGACGCCGGCTACTCGCTGCCCTCCTCGCCGCCCTGCCCTGGCCGAGTGGGAGGGCGGCCTCGCAGCCCCTCGGTCACTGTCACTTCTGTGCTGGAAAGATGCCCCGTGAGGAGCCGGGGATCACTGCTGGGGGCTGCGAGGCCTGCGCGCCGGACAGCGAGGGAGCAGCACTCTCGGCTGCCTGCCCCCGGGCCTCTTCCTGCTTCTCCATGCGGCTCAGAAACCCTCGGAAACACCAGTCAGTCGCCTGGGGCTCCGCTGGCCGTGAGGGACTGCCACCACGCCACGGCTGCCCTGCTGCGGACATTCTCGGGGACGCATGCGCCCCTCAGCCACGCAGCCCACGGGGATTTTCCGCTGTGAATGACGGGGTGGAAGGCTGGAGGAGTGGGCGCCGGGCCGGGCCACGCCCGTGGCCAGAGCTCTGGCCATTCATCTGCTTTCGAGCACACACCGTAGCGGACATGTCTCGGGATTCTGCAGGTCACTTGTGCGGGAGCCTCGTCCATCAGACGGGGCTTCCAGAGGGGTCCTGGTGGTGGGCAGGACACAGGCCTGGTGGGTCGCGGAGGGCACGGCCTGGCCCGGGGGGCGGGAGGGTGGACACAGAGCCCATCCTTCATATAACACTTGGAGTTCAATTTTCTTATCCACTTAGGCAGTTGACTCCCGGCAAGACCTCCGAGAAATTAATTAACCTCACTGCTCCTCACTCTTCTCTGTGGTGCTGGGGCAGCGCTCTCATTTGCAAGTGCCCTCCTTTTCTTCAGAAAATCTGCAAGTCTGGCGACCCCGCAGCTCTCTAAATCACTCGCTGGCACCGAAAATCACGAGAGACGATGTTGCGGGCCCAGAGATTTCCAAATGTCAAGGAGACTCCGGAGCGGGAGGCAGGACGGGGCTTCCACGCTCAGCAAGGCGCAGACCCCCTGATGCCCTGCTGTCCCCTGGCCCCTGTCCGGCCACTTGAGCCTAGTCAGCCCCGGCCCACGCCCGAGTCAGCGTCCCGTCTGGCCTGAGGACCCCCGCTTGGCCCTCTCCGTCCTACACTCAGGTGGGTGCCTCTCAGATTTCCTGGGAGGCCCCCTCCTTCCGGTCAGCCTCGAGCCCGGCACCGTGCATGGCCTCTTTCCCCGCGAGGAGGCCGAGACTCTGAACGGCAGGGCGCTCTGCGACGGGGACGGCATGCGTGACCCCGGTGTCTCCGCCCTTCCCACCTGCAGAAAGGGGGTGAGGACAGGGCCCACCTCACCCAGGGTCGATGCCGGACGGTGGGCACTGCTGGCTGCTGGGAACTGCCTGCCCCCAGCCAGCTGCTGTTCACCCCTGTCCGACCGCAAAGCTTTCCCAACCACGTTCTTCCAGGAAAGTCAGCAGTGGGAACCGGGTCTGGATGCTGATCGGGACCTGGGGACAGAGGGGGACCAGGCTCTTTCCGTAGCGGCTGCTGCCAGGCTGCCGCACACAACTCTCTTCTGTGTGCGGGGAGCACAGGATGGGAGCTGTCATTCCTCATCGGTTCCCTAAAGTGACCAGGGGCTGAGCCTTACAACCTGGACGCAAGGTGACTGGCCCGGCTTGGGGGCCAAGGAAGGAACTGGAGAAGCAGCCTGGGTTTTCTTGGCCAAATATAGGAATGTGTGTGACGCGTGAGAAGTGCACAGTTAAGGTGAAAGCGGATACATTCCCATGTAAGTGTGTGTCCACGCAGCGAAGCGCACGTGATGCGCACACCCGTCATCCCCAGCTTCCCCCTGCGAGTTCGCAGTCTCTCCGCATCCTGCGCTCTTCCAGGGAGACGCAGGCCTGCTTTCTGCCGGCAGAGAGTAGTTTGCATTCTCAAGAGTTCTCTGAAAATGGAGTCTTGTAGTATGTTCTTTCTCTGCGGTGGGTTTTTGCCGCACGGGCTCCCTGTTCGGTGACTCAGCTGGCTGCTGGGTGGGCAGCGGTGTTTCCACTCCGGGGCGATCTCCCTTGTAGGGGCACCTTGTTTATTTCACTTTATTATTCCCTTGTCCACACCCCCTGCCCTCCACCACATCACCACGTGCTTGTCGCCAGTGTCCATGGGCTCCCCACCATTTGTCACCCCACCCTGTCCCATTCCTTACTGGTGACCTCAGCTCCATCGTGATTTAAACAGAATGTGGCGTTTTTTGGCTAGTGTCTCCGGGAGCACAGTGACAGTCCACACGCTGTGGCAGGTGTGTCCATCCCGCCTCCCGGGACCCAGAAGCCCACCAGCGTCTGCTGACCCGTCACCCATTGCCTTGGGGGGTCCTCGCCTGCAGCAGCCTGAACTGTGAGGAAGTCACCACTGCCTGGAGACATGGGTCCCCCACCTTCTGGTCCCCACCCGCCCACCCCATCCCCCGTCCAGCGTGTCACCGGGCGGAGGAACTGCTCGAATCATGCTGGAGTGTGAGACCAAGCAGGGGGCGCCTCAGAATCAACACCCGGCTCAGCCCCAGGCGCCTGGCCACAGTGCTGTTCCCCTCACGTCTCGACCATCTCAGTGCGTCCCGGCTGGTCAAGTGGTGTCCCAGCTTCAGGCCCATGGGAGATGGGCGTGCAGACCCCGTGCCAGTGCGGAGGGCACAGGGTCGAGTAGGAGGTGAGTGTGCGAATGTGTCGGCGGCCCTCTCCCCTGGTGGTCAGCTGACTGGTGACCGGGACGCACACATTCCCCACCAGCACGCGCAGATGTTGAAACGGGTGCAGGTGTCTGTCAAACACCACCTGCGGGAACAGAGGGGCACGTCCTTAGGGGAGTCGGACCCTGTAAGTCTGTGGGGACGAGGGTGGCCTCGGCGCCGGCGTCCCCCACGCGGCTCCTCATCTGCGGGGGGCTCAGCCTCTGGTGCCCTTACTGGCCTGGGTGTCCATCTTCAGCATCTTCAGCCCCAGGGAGGGCGGGTCCCAGGTGGGGACACCACCTTCGAGCCAGCTCTGCCCGTCTGTCCGGATCCCGGGCAGGAGATTCCGCACCTTCTCCCGAGAACGTTGAACTGTCTGCGCTCTGGGTGCTCCGGCCCGTCCTCTCGGGCTTTCTGGGAGGCCAGAGACCCCCGTAGGGCACCGGCTCGGCCCCGCATCTCGTGCCCCGCTGGATGGCCGCACGCAGACAAGCTCCTCCCAGGGATCCTGGTGCCTCGGGCCGAGGACCGGACACCTTGCCGGTCCTCGCGTCCCCGCCTGGCCTCCGACCCACTGCTCAGAGGAGCTGGTTTAGAAACCAGACGATGCCTCAAGCGGGGCTCGCGGGGCGAGGCCGCCGCAGGAGCATTTGCCGGAGACGTTAGTAATTATGTATCACTGTGGTGAAATGCTGTTTTCCCTGATTGTAATTAGCGCTGGCTGATAGCGTGACAGTCCCAGTCCTGTGTTTATGTGACACGGAGCGTGTGAAACGCCCAGAACTTGGCGCACAGTTTACTCATGCGTGGGGCGGCGGGGGCGGCGGGGGCGGCGGGGGCGGCGGGCTCCCCGGAGACGCAGGTGTGAGGCGGGGGGAGCGGGGTCAGCTCCTCCCTGGGCCGGTGGCCACGCTGAGCACTGGGTCCTCTTCTGACGTGGAAGCGCCTCCTGCCGCGCCCCGGGCAGCCCTCTCTGGCGCCACCTGTGGGGAAACTAGCTGGGAATCAGGTCAGCTCGAGTCCTGCCATCGTCTTCTGGACGTATCCGGCCGAGGTCAGACGTTTGATAAATGCACCTGCTCCGTGGATGGGAGGTTTTCCTCATCTGTGAACGGGATTTGTAATGACCTTTGTGGGTCATTACAGAAACACTTCGGGCACCTTGCTCAGAGCCAGGCCCCCGGGACGCGAAGCGGGGTCAGTGCCTCCCCGCCTGGCCGGCCCCAGCACGTGGCCGCCCTGCAGAAGGCGTGGCGGCTGGGGGACGGCGGCCCAGACGCTGGCTCTGCCTCTCAGGCGTTGTGGGCTTCAGCCCGCAGAGGTGGCAGCCCCGACGGCGGAGCCCAGCGTGGCGTGTGTCCTCCTGTCCCCCGACGTCCAGGTTGGAGGGGCCGCGGCAGGCGTGAGGCCGGGCTGCCCCCAGCCCATGCCGGAAACGTCTGGATCTCTGACGGGGTTTTGTGGAACTGCTGTGTCCATTTCTTCCCGTTGTGTCAAGTGGAGGAAACGGCCCACGAAATGCAGAGGTTTGGGCTGGCGGGAGTGGCCCCAGAATGGGGTGATTTCCAAGCAGCACCCAGCGTCTCTGTCCCCAACTGCAGCCGCTGCTCGGAGGCCTCGCCCAGCAGCCGGGCCCGCCCAGCAGGGGTCCTGGGCGTGAGGAAAAGGGGCCCCGGCTTCCTGAAAGCACGTCCTTCTTGCAGCCTCATAACCAGACTTTGAATGTGCCGATGACGCTCCGTCTGTGTCTAAAATTGGATTTTCGCAGCCATCGAGGTCTTGTCACAGGATGGGAATTACCCCTAAGTGTGGGCGCCGCGCCGGAGATGATGCTGTCACCACTGAGGAGACCTTCTGAGCAAGCACTGGTCAGTGCCCTGAGCCCTCCCGACAGGACCCAGTGGGAGCAGAGCCAGAGTCTGCCCGCGGCAGGGCTGTCTCCCCAAGGACGCGTGTGTCTCTCCTTTCAGTGGGTTCAGGGCTGAGCCCCACAGAACGTGCGCGTGCGAGTCCCAGCACCTGGGGCGGCGACCCCACTTGAAAAAGGGTCTCAGCAGATGGAATCGAAGGAAGGACCCCCAGGTGAGGTTACCCTGGAGCAGGGTGGGCCCCGATCCAGTGACAAGCTACTGCTGGGAACAGAAAGAACAGAAAAGGCGCGTGCAGGGCAGACGGGGGTGGGCCTCACCCCACAGAGGACAGCAGGTGCCACCAGAGGCCTGGATGACCCCTGAGCCCCGAGAAGAGTTGCTGCCCAGAACCTGTCAGGGACTCTGCCCCCAGAGCCGGAGGGGCAGCGCCGAGCCGCCTGTGAGACGCATTCTGGAGTCCGGGGCACGGCCCTGGCCGAGCTCCCACCTCCTCGCCCTGCTGGGGGTGGGTGGCCGGCGGGAGGGGGATTCGGGGGAGGGTCTGCCAGCTCCGGGGCTCTGACTGCACCTGTGCGGGAGGACCCTCAGCCAAGGACGGGCCAGAGTCCCATGCTGTCCCAGTCCTGCCACGGACGGTCCTCAGCGGCCTCCTTCGCTGCCTGCCCCACCCCGCACAGTGCTGCCTCCAGTGCTGGACTGAGCTGTTCCCCGTTGGGCTCTGCAGACAGGGCAGGTGACCGTGAGGACGGGGCAGCTGACCGTGAGGACGGGGCAGGTGACTGTGTGGACGGGGCAGGTGACCGTGAGGATGGGAGCAGTTGACTGTGAGGACGGGGCAAGTGACTGTGTGGACGGGGCAGGTGACCGTGAGAACAGGGGCCAGGTGACTGTGAGGATGGGAGCAGTTGACTGTGAGGGCGGGGCAGGTGACTGTGTGGACGGGGCAGGTGACAGTGAGGACAGGGGCCAGGTGACTGCTGGCCTTGGTTAAGCTGCAGGTGCTTTGCAGGCCAATGGCCCTCTGCTCTGGCTGGATGTAGACTCAGGCCTGCGGAGCTGGGGGCTGAGCGCCAAGAGGGGGCCATGTGACCACAGCTGGCTGGGGGCATGTTCCCTGTCACATCTGCCACTGATGCCACGTCCCACTGCGGTCGAGGCCAGGGGCTCCGCCAACCGCTGTGGACAGCAGGGTCATCCCTCCCAGAGTGGTCCCACCGGCATTGTTGCTCGTGTCCCATGACTGAGCCCAGAAGACGCCTCTGGATGCCATCACTGCCCCTGCAGGGAGGCCGGACGCTCTCCCTGGGCTTGGGCGTGGGCGGTGACAGGCGGAAAGTAAAGGGAAGACTTTTAGAAAAGGTGATGCTTGAAAGGTAGCTTGTCCTCAGCTTGCAAATCTGACATTTGAAAGCCACCTTCGATTTTTCTAAAAGGAAATGAAAGGTCTATTTCAGCCCACGAGAATGAGGAGCAGCGAGGACCGTGCCTGTGGACTGGAGTGTCTGCGTTTTCTCTGAGAAGCTGAGCCGCGAGACAGAGCCCGCCCTGCGGGACTGGGAGCCTGAGTGCAGGGCCTGTCCCTGCGGGGACTCGCCGCTCGGACAACGCTCCAGAGACAGACGGCCGGTCGGAGTCCGTGGGTGGCTGCAAAGTGGGACCAAGCGTGTCCTCGTGTCCCGAGACCAGACGATTGTCAGACGGGGATGGACACACAGCTGCCTGGAGGGGCTGCCCAGCAGGTGCCCTGTCCCTCTGTCCTGCTGTCCCTCTGTCTCGTCCCATCTCATTTCCTTTCTCACTTTCTCTGTCTCTCCCCTGTCTCTCTCCTGTGTGCCTCTGTCTGTCTGTGTCTCTGAGTCTCTGTATCTGTGTCTGAATTTCTGTGTCTGTGTCTGTGTCTCTGTCTCCATCCCCAAGTCTCCCCGCCTCTCCTCTCTGCAGCTCTGCGCTGAGCACGTGGGAGATCTCACGCCGTGTTTGGGGAAGGCAGGTTGCCCGGTGGTCGAGGGGTGACTGGGGTGTCAACCTGGTCCCAGCAGGAGCCTTCCTTGGGGTGTGCGGGATGAGGACAGACTGGAGCAGTGACGTGTCTCCTCACAGCAGGGCAGAGACCTTCCCCGAGTGGCCCCAGGCGGGCAGACAGGACGGTGGCAGCAGTCTGCAGAGCGACCAGGCCAGGGTGGCACTCGGGAGGGAGGGCGCATCAGAGTTCCCAGGTGGGCCTTCCACCCAGGTCTGGGGACAGCCACACCGGGCCTGCCCGGCCTCATCCTCCCAGCCCGGGTTGGGCCCAGAGAGAGGGCACTGCTCACTGGGGTCCGGCCCAACTGGCACAGAGCTCTAGTGCAATGCGGGGCAGGACAGGGGCGAGCCCTGGCCGGGAGGGGTAGGAGCCGCCGGACAACGGAGCCAGAAGAAAGGCGATGCGCTGCCAGATGAGATGATCGGCCGGCAGGAGGGAGCCTGCATCCTCGCGGGAGAAGCCAGTGTGGGCGACAGGGGTGGGGCCCGCGCAGGAAGGCGGGGAGCGGCCAGGACAGAGCAGAGGCCCTGGAACCTCTGCCCTGGTGCTGGCAGAGCCCTGCGCCCTGTCTGAGCTTGTGTCTCCCGCAGCCCTGCCTCGGCCTGCGCTCAGTGCTGGAACAGCTCAGCCAGGGACTTGGGGCAGCACCTCGGCCACTGTGACTGACACGGATGCTGGGTGTCATCTGGGGCCGCCTCAGGGTTGAGTGGGCGGCCTCCACCCATCTCTCTGGGCCTTGAGTGACCAAGGTGATAGGGTAGGAGGCCCCAGCGTGCCGGCACAGACACACGGTTGTCACTGCCTGGCGTCCACGTGCCTCCGGGCTCAGGGACCCGTCTCAGAATGGACAGCCTTGGCAGATGAACCGGCCTGGAATTGTTCATCTTCCTGGAGCCTCACCTCAGGTCAGCACGTGGCCCAGACCCTGTTCTCCGAAGTCGCCATCCACGCCCAGCACTTGGCGGGGCCGACTGACACCCGCCCTCCCGCGCGCCTCCGGCCGACGGGGCCTCTGTCCATCCTCAACGGCGGCAGGGTCGCCCGAACCACACCAAGCGCTCGTGCTCAGGACTGGAACGTTCGGGGTCTTACGGCCTCGCCCCGAGGAAGGCGGGATGTGCTCCCGTCTCACCTCCCGCAGGGGAAACGGAGTCCTGGCCCGCACGGCGGGACTAATGATGGCTCAGCTGAGTCACAGCCGACCCCAGACATCAGCTGTGACTGCTCCAGCGAGCTCAGCACCCTGCAGGGGACAGCCCGGCATGTCATGAAGACGGCTGTCACACGCGGCGCTCACCCCACTCGCCAGCCGGTGCGTCGCAGGCGCAAGAGCCGCACCCACGCAGGTCAGTGCCATGGCGTGCTCTGCAGCTCCTTCCACACGGGTGTCCTTTCTAAAAGCGCAGGTGCGGGTTCAGTCCAGCTTCTCCGGCTCCTGCCCGAGGGGTGTGGTGTCCCCTGGGAAAGTGCCGCGGGCCGTGGAGCTGAGTCAAGCTCAGACGGGCAGGTGTCCTTCTCCGCTCGAGCCCGCCTGTGCCAGCTGGGCCCTGGCTGTGCCCCCACGATCGCTGACAGCCAAGTCCCACCAAGCACGGGGCAGCGACAGGACAGCCAGCCTCGCCGGCCTCCTGGGCTGAGGACTGAGCTGGACCCAAGGGCATGGCTATCCTCTCGATGGACCACAGAGGGTGCCCACGTGGGGCACGTGGGCGTCGGTTCACGAAGACACGTCACTGTGGGACCGTCAGCTGCAGACGCACCGCTCGAGGCTGGGGAGCTTGGTGCATCACGCCCAACTTTTCTGCAAAATGAAAACTTTCACAAATCATGTTTGTTCACTTTAAAAAAATAAACGAGCCAATATTGCCAATTAAAAAGACAAGACAGAAGAATTCAGCCGAGAAGAAAGAAGCACCCACGGTGAGGGCAGCGGCTCTGTGTGGCCCCCCCAGGTGCCCTCGCCTGTCCTGCAGGGATTTTGTTTAGTCCTCCGTCTCCAGAGGCTGGGCTTGCCAGGGCAGGCAGCAGTGACAGAGACAGCAAGTTCCCAGGTGTCCCTCCAGGACTGGGCATCGGGGCAGGAACCCCAGGAGGGTGTCCCGTGGGGCTGGCTGCCCTGGTCCTCCGGAGCCGGGCCCAGCAGCGCCCCTGGCAGCAGGCACCAATGACCTCGGCCGTGCCCGGGGGGTGCCCACCTCTGCGTCTGGCCTGGCGCGGGCGGGGTAGAGCTGAGGCTGATGTCAGGGAAGCATGAAAATGCCTTGTTAAAATCCCGTGTGTGTGCACGTGACCTTCACAGAGAAAACACGTGTGTGCACAGACGTGGATCTTTTCACTACGTTGATATTCCTGTCAAATGACGATGCTAAATATCATCTTCAAAAATAAAATTCATTCCACAGCATAGATGCATTCAGAAGCATTAAAGCAAGATTTTTAAGTTTCTTTACACTGAATTTCTTAATTGTAAAACAGCAGCTTCCTGACTGACTGGCATTGCATCAGGTTTGGTCTATGTCTTGGATGCATCCGTAATGATAGGTTATTAGCATTTTCCTGGCAAATGCATTTATATTGTGATTCAGGGCCCAGATGAACATTTCTATACACTTTTCCAAAGTTCAACTTAGGAATAACCTTTTGTTTAGAAAGAGGAGGAAGAAGTGCTTTATTTTTGTTTTGTTGCTCACGCTGGTTGTTTCTCCCCCGACCCGGGACTCCACTCAGGTGGCCTGCTCCTTCGGAGGTGACGGACCCAACTGCTGCCCTGCCAGGCACACCTGAAACACATTTTAAAAAGTGATGGAAACATTCCAACGACACCTCTCTTTCTACTGTGATATTTTAATGGAGAAGTTAGTTTCTCTGCAGCTGCCGGCAGGAGTAGCTCGGAGCCTATATTCTCGCATTTGTGTTTGTGAAAACGTGTAAATGCACCAGCCTTCACATTTCCTAAGAACTTACATGCTGTTCTCTAAGCAGAAATAATACAGAATGAAAACACAAACTTTTTGAAAGCTCTGAATCATTAGAAAGCACTAAAGAAAAAACTATGTGATTAAATATGAAAGATTGCTTTCCTTTATAGTTCAGTGAAGTATATGTGAGGGCTTAAAGCAGAACTGAGCGCATTGCATTGTGGATATAACGCATATGATAATGCAGACAAAAGGCCAAGGGAAAACAAATGCGCCTTCAAGCCAGCACGGTGATTATATGACAGCATCCCAACAGCAACATGCTGTAAAGACAGAGATACATCTCACAGTCTCTAGAGCAACCGTGTCGATACGCCAGAAGATCTCTATCTCTATCTCTATTTCCTCTTAACTCACGATGACAGAAGGAAGAGAAAAGAGGAGAATCGGGGAGTAGCCAGCAAACTGATAGATCGAAGCGAGACTACATCAGTGGCATTCAGGCATGATGACTAAACACACGAATGAAATTCAGAGAAGTTGAGAATGCATAAGAATGCAAGGGGCTACCATGCTCTGCCTGCAGAAATCGCTCTTAAATACAATGATGAGATAGGGAAACGGACGGAGATCTGCACCGTGAAGCGGCAGAGAGGGCTGGCGTGTCTCTTCCTGACAAATGGAGCTCTCTTCAGGATGAAGCATCTTCACGGAGATAAAGAGGATGGTCTCCTAATGATGAAGGGGCAAACTCTGCAGGAAGATATAACAACCGCCTGTGGAGACGCCTGGGAGGGAGCTTAACCTACAAATGTAATCAAACAAAGACAACCAAAAGGAAATAGAAAAATACGCAGTCGCAGTGAGAAATCTAAATACCCTTTTTTGATCAGTTAGCAGATCAAATGAACTAAAAATTAATGTTGATATGGGACCTCTGAATATTTCAGTCCATGGTCTCCACCAAATTGATAGCCATAGGACGTAGACACACCGAGACATCCCAGTCCCTGTGCCGTCCCAGCACGCAGCTGGTGTGATGACCGAGATGGACGGTGCGTGGGGTCACGGCAGCAAAGTAAAGCGGTGAAGCTGGCACGGTGTTGCTGGCTCTGGCTTCTCGGACTGGGAGCCCAGTCAGCAGAAGATCAAAACAGTAAATATCTGGGAAAAACTCTTCCACACTCTTAAATAATCCTGGGTCAAAAGAAACTCAAAGGAACAGAGAAAATTAGAGTTTCCAGAATGTCAAACAGATGCTAAAAGCTCTATCAAAGACTTCTGGAAAGTAGTTAAATCACCTTGTTTCATTTTTCAGAGCAACCTAGGCCATTAAATGGTCATATTGGAAATAATAATTATACTGATTTAACTAGATGAAGTCCCATTCTAAAGAACTAGATGGAAGGAATATTAACTCAAAGTAAATAAGAAGAAGAAAATAAGGGTTGAAATATATAACAACGAGAAAAGAACATAAGTATTAGCAAATGCAAAAGCTGATGTTTTGAAGATAAAGAAATTGATAAACTTTTAATGTAATCCATGAAAAGAGAGAGAAGGCAAATTAGAGAAAGTACGAAGTTTGTTCCTACATATCCTATGAAAATTAAAGTGAAATCAGGAATATTGTAAATACTTCGAGTCAATATAGTGGATGAATCAAATAAATTTACTGAAACAAAAAGTATCGGAATTGACTCAAGATGAAACAGAAAATGTGACCAGCCCCAAATCTATAATTAAAAAGATATATCTTTTTCATGTATCAAAGTCTCAATGCATGTGTTAATAGCACCACTTAGAACGACTGCACAGAAATTTCGTAGAAGTTGGCAATGTGCTGGAAAACTTTATTAGAAAAAGGAGACTATTGGGACCATTAAAGAAAATGTCTCCAAAGAATAAATAACCTTACACGACTGACTTTAAAATGTATAGAAAGCGATCATAATTAAGACGATAGGAAGGCTGATGACTGAAATAGAATACAAAGTCCTCAAACACAGCCCATTAAGTTTCGAAGAGCAAACACCAAAGCAATAAAATGTGGACAGGAAAGGCATTTCTCCACATGGTACTGGAAGAAGAAGGTGTCTTCAGGACAAAAACACCTGCTATGTATTGAAAGTCATGTTTCTAGAAGAAAGAAACAGAAGAATGAGCAGAAAGCAAGCAGAATGAAAGAAAATCTTCACAACTCGGGCTCCATACTTTTTCTTCATACAGAGAAAGCAATAAGCCTAGCAATTCAAATAAATTAGTTCACCAAATCTACACCTTCCTCTCAACAAAAGGCGGCATTAGGAAAATAAACAGACAAGCCCCAGATTTCAGGAAGAAATTTGCAAATGCTTGTGACAAGCACTTTTATCAAGACTGTAAAGAACTCCTACAACTCAGTGATGAAAAGAACCTCATTAAAAGGAGCAAAAGACTTTAAGGAAGACATTCAAATATGTGTTTCACACCCTTAGCCATCCGGAAACGCAACTTTAAACATGAATTTAAGATTCATGGAGATAGCTTTGGTTTGCAGAATAATATAAACCCGCCCGTGCAGGTTCCCGTTCCTCAGGCACGTGCCACACACCCCGCCCTCCACTGCGTCACCCAGATCCTCCAGCCCTGTCCGGGGACCCACCACCCGCCCCCTGCGGGGAAACGCGGTTCTACTGGGAATGCAAATTTAAGCCACAATAAGGAAATCTCATTCACTCACAAGTAGCAAAATAACTAAACCCATTGACAACACCAAATGCTGGCGAGGATGTGATTCAGAGCTCCCAGGCATTTGGGTGACATTTCCGAATGCTACATCCCTTTGGAAAACATTGGGCAGTTTCTCTTAAAACAAACATATGCCCATGCAATCCAATCCTATGTCCACAAAACGCCAGACTTCGGGATATCCCTCGCAGTTGCATTCACAGTGGCCGCCAGCTGGAAGCAGCCATGTCCGTCCTCAGGGTTACTGATGACCTCGTCACGGCAGGGGCAAAGGGCAAAGCCGGGGGTGTTCACCACGGGCAGGGATTCCAGACCCTGATGCGAGGACCAGAAACCTGTCCCCCCAGGCTGACAGCAGCTGACTGCATCTACGCGACGTTCTGGAACAGACTGAACTGTCTGTGGTAATGAAGCTGGCAGTGATCTCTGGAGGTGGGAAGATGAGGGGGTGAAAATGTTCCAGATAATTTTTTAGTTTTTTGTTGTAGTAATTATTCTACACATGAAAATAGCTTCCTGTGTACAAGTTCCCCAGTCCTTAGCTATATTTCAACACGCCCTGCCCTCCACCACGTCACCAGGTGTCCTTCCCCCTTGTCCAGTGGGCTCCGCCCCCCTGTGCCCCCGCCCGCCCCGTTCCCTGCTGGTCACCTCGGTTCCGTTGCAAACGTTCCAGGGTTGGTTCTGTTTCATCTGCTCCTTTGTTGTGTCTGCACTTGAGGTCTGGTAACTAGATCATTTCTGTCAGTCAGTGTCTTCATCAAAATGTACAAATTCCACTTTAAACCTCATGGGCTTTATTGTGTCACCGCAGAGAACAGTGGGGACGTAAAGCTGAGCTCGTCGTCCGCACGTCGGGACACTGGAGGACGAACGGTGCTGATGTCCCACCACTTGCGTTAAAATGAGTCCCCAAATTTTAGGGAAAGGGTTCAAAGGCGGACGGAGATGTGAAAGCAGGTTGTGATCAGCGTCAAAGGCTCGGCGGACCCGGTGGGCTTGTGGGTGTTACCTGTTCCATGCAGCTTCTGGGGACGTTTGGCGCTTTCCATCACGACGTTGAGGACACGAGTTTCGTCAGAGCCTTTTCTCGCCTGCTGATTTATCTCAAGATGCAGCAGCAGTGAAATCGTGTTGCCTGTTTGGCTCTCGGTGTCTGATCCGCATCTTGTTTGCTTTGGGGCAGGTTATATCTAAATAATTTAAATAGACAAAAACTTGAAAATTCGAGTTCCGTTTTGGAACTGCACGGGTCGAACTCTTTGAGGAAGACGTCTCCCAGCCAAGATCTTCGAGCCCAGTGCCACCGACAGAGGCCTCCTTCACGCACAGCTTCGTCTCGGCCGCGGGGGCTGCTTGGCTCGCGGCATAAAATAGTGCTTCGGGGCTCACGTGCCTTCGCGGCCCAGCTGAGTCTGAGAGAGAATAGAAATTTGAATACATATTTCACATCCAAAGTCAGCTTTGCCAGTGCAAATATTGTTGTGGGCGACTGTCCCTGTTAGTGTGAAAGTGCGAGGGAGCGTGGCTGGGTGACTGTCGGCCCTCGTGTGCTGTTGGGAATCACACAGGTTTCTGACTCTAGTAAAACAGTTTCGCCCTCAGTCTATACGCCGTCAGTCTATTTAGTTTCCTACCCACATAAAGGATTTTCTCTTCAATGTTTGCATTTTAGTAGAATTTGCATTAGTCTTCAAATGAGGGAGGAAGCTCTTTGACACCATAAACTTGCGAGGTTTGACTGATTTTGTTAGTCATGTTAAATAAAGTCTCCTTCATGTCAACAAATGAATGGATTTACTCTCTTCAGGATCTGAGGACTCTGATGTAGAACTTGCATTGTTTAAATCTTTGCTTTTTTCTTCAGTGAGAATTCACTCAATATCTTCATGGAGGTTACCCTGAAAAATTGGAATCGAAAATAAAGACAATTGAATTAGGAAAGAAATCCACGGCTTGACTGAACCAACCAGCCTGGCTTTCCAGAGAGCCAGGGATTTCCTGCCGTCCTCTGAACAGGATGGACTGGACAAAGCGACCGCCGGCTAGCGAGGAAGAGGCCGGCCTGCCCCGGGGGGCGCTTTCCGGTCTCCACAGGAGAGACACTCCCCGCGAGCTCCCCACAGTCCGTGTGCCCCGGAGCAGACACTCAGTTTTCCCTCATTTCCATTTCCCAGGTCAATGCCTAGTGGTGACCTGTGTTGCAAAATAAATGTCTTCCAACGAGAAAAGGCAAGAAGGATTTCTGCCAGCCACGAAGTCAGTGGGGCCGAGCCCTCCCCGTCCCGCGAGGGCCACCCACCCACCTCACGCGCGTGTCTCACGCCCTCGCCTCCAAGGCCCCGCAGGACTCTGTCAGATGACTCCTGTGTCCCACCGCTGGGCTAGACAAGAACCCAGCGGCGGTGGTGGCGGCGAGGGCCGGGTGGAAGGCCCCCACGCCCACCTGCTTGCTTTAACGCCACCATTGATCATGCGTCACTGAGGAAGGAAGCGTCTGGAACCTTAAGCGACCCGATGGAGCATGCGGCTGCCCTGTGGCCGGCCTCCCACGGGGGTCCCGGGCGGGAACGGGGACCTGCCATGCACGAGCAGCCTGCCGGCCGCCGTCCCAGCTCCTCCAGAGCCCACCTCACCCGCGTCCCGGGACTCAGCACCTGCTCCCTCGACACGGCAGGTGGGTCTGGAGGCTGCACGAGCAGGTGTTTTCAGGTGCAGGTGATCGGGTGTCTTTCATGCATAATGAAGACACAACACCGCATTTGTTTCAGAGCAGCCTCCACGGGTCTCACAGAGAGAGGACATTCCCGCGTGGAGTCTCTGAAAGGCTGGGAAGAGGCCTGCAGACCCCGTGGCCTGGGCAGGAGTGGACAGCGGCGCTGACAGCTGGGGGCGTTTCCCGCGACGTGCGCTGCGCAAATGCTGACAGAGATTCACAGACCAGCTCATTGGTTCCTCGGGCATCGTCTTCCTGCCGTGATGCTGAGGCGGAAATTGCACTGGAGACGCACGGTGGCAAGAAACAGCCATTCCCACTGAACATGGGCTTCTGGTCAGAAGGGGAACGACACGGCATTAGACCTCGGTGGGTGGACACGCCCTGATGCCGGGGTAGACGAGCGGGAGGCGCGTGGCTCTGAACACCGGACAGCTCCCTCTGGAAGTTCCCGTTTGCAGGACTTGAGGTCCATGGCCCTGCAGACACGTAGTCACACACGCCCAGCCGAGCCCGGGCCCAACAGGGGCCGTCCCGGGGACGCGGGAGACGGCCGCTCTGTGTGGCCCACACGGATTTGGTTTCGCGAGAATAATGACCGGCGGCAGGTCCAGGGCCTGTGAGACACACCGTACAGGCATTTAGTGGAATCATGGCACCGAGACCCGACTCCCCACCGTCACCCACACTGACCAGTGAGGACACAGGTGCAGAAATGCCTGGGCCCTGAACGTGTCCTCTGGGGCGTCCTCTCTGGAGGGCCTGCCCCCGGTTCTCTCCGCCGCTCCACTGTGCCCGCCGCGGCTCCACGCTGGATGGGGTTTCCCCAGCTGGCAGACACGGGCAGGGCCACCGGCCACGGCCTCTGTGAGTCCCCCGCACTAGGGGTTGAGTCCCCTTCAACCACCACTGAGGTTGCTGCCCACTCGGCGGCCAGGGTGGCCGTGGCCATGGCTGAAGCCCTGGATCCCAGAGAGTTAACTTCACCCGTAAATGACCAAAAGCAGCCTGAGAGGGACCCAGACAGGACACGGAGGCGGAGGGGGCACAGCCACACAGACCACGGCAGACGCCAGTCCACACCCCCCGTAGGGCCTGCTGCACGCCGGGTCACACCGGGCCACACCGGGCCACTCCAGGCCACGCTGGGCCACGCCGGGCCAAGCCGGGCCACACCAGGCCACTCCAGGCCACGCTGGGCCACGCCGGGCCAAGCCGGGCCACACCAGGCCACTCCAGGCCACTCCAGGCCACGCTGGGCCACGCCGGGCCAAGCCGGGCCGCAGTCACTGTGTTCCCCGCGCTCCCCTTCCACCGCGCTGCTCCGCAGATTCCTGTCCTGGGCGTTGGCACAGTTGTCAATCTGTTGACCTATGTGCTTTGAAAAATCTTCTCATTGTGTTAACCAGTATCCATTTCCTTAATGAATATATTCGTTTTCCATACGTGTACACATAATGTCCACTAGTATCTGATAAAGATACTTATCTAAGTTACACGTCGCACATGTAACAATGTATCTGACGTCTCTGACTGAGGAACACATATGTATCTTATAGTATGATAGGCATTCCGGTCCGACGCACCGCCGTCTGCAGCCACGAGCCCCTCGCTGTCCGCGCTGCTCTTCCCTGCGTCATGGCTGTGTTGTCACCGCCACAGGCCCTTCAGAAGCTGGCTTTTCACCTCAGTGTGTGCAGGTCCCCCTCACCCCCCAGCTTTCCATGCTCTCCCCACCTTTTCCCCTTCCCTCCCTCCTCTGTCCCCTCCTGCCTCCTGCTAATCACCTGCATCCTGCGAATTTTGTTGGTGTTTGATGTTTTGTTTCCTTATACCCCACGACTTTCCCTGGACGTTTCTGTTTCTTTCTGACTTGCTTCACTGAACGTGATGCCCTCCAGTTCCGTCCAGATGGCTGCAAAGGCGCAATTTCATCTTTTTACCCGCTGCCTAGAATTCCACTGAGGGGCTAGACCATGACTTCTCTGTCCAGGCCTCTGTGACGGGCGTGCAGGGTGTTTCGTGTCCGGGCTCTGCTGACCTGCGCTGCTGCGAGCGTCGGGTGCAGGTGTGTTTCCTGATTAGAGAGCTTGGGTCTCTGGGTGTCTGGCCAGCAATGGGATGTCTGGATGGCATGGCAGATGAGTCTTTACCTGTTTGAGGAAACGTCACACTGTTTTCCAAAGAGGCTGTGGTAATTTGCTTGCCCGTCCACAGTGTGGGAGGCTCCCTTTCTCCACGCCCCTCCGGCAGGTGCGGCTTCCCGTGTTTGTGACGCAGGCCATGCTCACGGGGTGAGCTCTGTCTGCTTGGGTCTTAGTGGCATTTCTCTGACAGACGCTTTCACTTTCTCAATGTCTTCGAACACAGAAAAGTTTTCAGTTTTAGTGTCGGGGAAATGAGCGACTTCTCCTTTTACGATCTGCATCACTTGTCCCTGGTCTAAGGAACCCTCTGTACCCAAACACCACGGTGACATCGGGCTCCTCGTGTTCTCAGAAGCGGCCACGTCTCCCTCTGGCATTTCCTCCTTGTCGTGCGGAGAACCGACAGCGTGGAACGGGCTCTTCTTTGCTTACAGATGGAGGACACTGACTCTGGCAATCGTTGGTCTGTTCCGTTTTTTCCCAGGATGCCACCCCCACTGGCGCGTGCGAGCTGACATCCTGCTCTGTTATATTCTGGGGTCTCTGTGCCATCCGGGTGACACACCGGTCTGTTTCATCATGTTCCAGTTACTGATGAGCAGCACACACAGCTAATCTGAGCATCTTCAACAGCAAAATTCATTTCACACAAGAAATGACAACGTTGGAAATGCTCCGGGACCAGCTGTCTCTGCTCTGCGCAGCATCAGCAGCAGACGCTGGCTGAGGTTTCCAGAACCTTCTTCCCGGTGGTCCAGTCACATGGGAGCTGAGCCAGCAACTCCGCTGGCGGCCCCGGGGGTTCTCCTGCACACTTCTCGTCCATAGATGGGAACAGAGTCCGTCGCTGGGACTCTTGCTCTAAGCTGGCGTCATTCAAATTCCATTTTTCTAAATGCTTCTTAATGAACGGAAATGCCAGCGACGTTTATATCTTGACTAAATATTCAGCAAACCTACTAACTCTCACTCAAATACTTTTTTTCATCTTCTCCCCACAGTCTTGTTTCTGGAAACCAGGTCCTTGGGTTTTACATGATCTGAGCCATAGCTGCCTCATTCCTATACTTTTTGCACAGTTTCAGGCACTTTCTATGTAGAGAACCTGACTCTTTGTGAATAATTTATTGTGACTCTCTTTTGTATATACTTGAAAGCAAAAAATACAAATATGCGATGCATACATATGTATTTACATGCATATATGTGTTTTATATGTATATGCATATATATGTGCTCATCTATTTATCTGTCTATATATATGTATGTTTAGATGATCCCTCTCTTCTTTCTCCTGACTTACTAAAATGGCAAGAGCGTCCACTCCAATGAAGAATATTAGTGACAAAAGAAAGCATTCTTTCTGTCTTTCATCTCCAAAGATAATTCTATAAATACGTTATGATTTTGCAGGCTGACAGTTCCCTCCTATTCTTATTTTCCAAGAGTCTCTCAGTTATCCCCAAAAGGATATTGATTTTATACAATGATTTCACTGTGTCCATTTTTATGATCCTGTGGGTTTTCACGTTAATCTGCTGAGGCGGTAAGTTAGTTCGAACTTTAGTGTCGTCCCAAACCTGTGTTCAGGGGTCCCCCAGGCTGTCAAAGTTTCCTGAGTCATGGGGCGGAGTCTCTTCAGACTCGTTTAAGATGCTTCACTGGCGTCCTTGTTCAGACGAGCCTGCCACCTTACTCCTTGTACTGGTTTGAGAGCTGGTAAAAATGGTATGATAAGTTCATAAAGGGAAATCTTAAGTGGTTTTTCTTATTCTGTAATCTGAAAGATGTTGGAAAAACAATTTTTTAATCTAAAATGGTTGAAATGCTTCCAAAAACTGATTGAGCCTTGAAGACTCTTTCTGGAGATATTTAAAATTGCTGTCTACAGTTCTCTAATGGTTTCTTCTTGAATTGATGGGCAATTCATATTTTTCTAAGTGTATCATGCTACCTACTTTACATTTTTATTGAAAATTAATTAACAATTTCCTCCTCTTGCCTTTTACTCTCAAGCAGCAATTTTCTTATTTTGTTCCTCTCCCTGTTCTGGGGGCATCAGCCTGGATATTTCCACTGAGTTATATTCCAGTTCACTAATCCTTTCTTTGATGAGCAAATTGGCTGCTGAACACATTTAAGTCCCTAATTTAACTTAGTAATTTTAATTAAAAGTGCCCCATTTCATTAGTTTCCTATTGCCACTGTGATCAATTACAGCAAACCCAGTGACTTACAGAAACACGTATTTACATCAGACAGGATTTCCACGTCCTGTTGTAGGGTCACACATTTCGAGGAGTGGGAGGTGAACTCCGGGGCGCGACATCAATGTGGATGCTGTTGGGTGCCCTCTGACCTCCCAAGACACACACCTGTGCGGACCCCAAAAAGAATCACCCCACCCCAGCACCCCCACATCACACCCATAGCAGCAGCAACCAGGCGTCCAAAATCTCTTCTAAGTTTCCCCAGTTCGCAAGACCTAAATCTTTCCATGTAAAGACTCTAAGATTTAGGGGGAAAGACTGCGTAGAATCCATCCTGTGACAAAATTCTTCATCTCTATGCTTGTGAAACTCACGAAACAAGTTGTCTGCTCCTCGAATACAATAGGAGAGCAGATGTGGACAATCACTGGACATATTTCCATTCGCTAAGGAAGAAAGAGAAGGAAAAAAGGAGTCCCTGACTGCACCCAAATTTGACGTCCCTCCAGACACATTTCATTTGCTAGAGGGTATGCGCTATGATTCTTTATTCTACCCTATAGGCCCACATCTCCAAGGCATTATTTCTTTTTAATAAAAGGGAGCACATGTTTGTAGCTGAATCATTTTATGAGCTTGTGTGTTGCCTGTAGAATGTTGGGGGTCTTCTGTCCCTTTGAGCCAAGCTGAGAAGTAGAGTTTCTGCTGGTAAAACAGTAATAGAACGTCAAGACTCTTGTGGGTTTCCCACATACGGCATGAGGTTTTCCCCATCAAACAACAGGCTTCTTCATGTAGCCTCTCCAGCTTAACCCCTTGCTGCTTCTGGCTTATGCTGAGATGACCGAGTGGAGTCCTTGTCTCGCTCCCTCAAAAATCCTTCCCTCTGAATAAATTCTCTGCAGATTGGCTGCTTCGGGGCATCAACAAAGGGTCATCCAGCCACACCCTGGAGTGTCTCTCCGGACCATGATTTTCAGATAGTGACTCTCGTGCATTTAGTATCCTTTGGACTAGGGGTGGCCTGAAACCACATCCTGCTTCCTCGTTAAATAGCTTCCTGCAATCCGTTCCTTTCACTTCCATACTTTTCTATGCCCAGCGCGAAGAAAGCAAGCTGCCCCTGAAGCTATGCTTGGAATTCTCAGCGAAACAGCTCAGTTCATCACTGACTGTTGCTTTCTGCACAAGTTTGGGACACAGGCCAGACAAGCTTGTCGTTCTGCAGTGAGGGCCACTGTCCCTCCAGTGTCCAGTGGCACCGTGTCCGGTGGCATGTCTTCATGTCCTGATGCATCCTCACAGCAACATTTTTAACATTACTCTTTCTCTGACTTTGTACTCACGGCGATCGATTGTTTGCTAAGAAAATACACCTTTTCCCTGTCACGCTCCTGTTTTTGTTGACCGCTCACCAGGAGTCCCGCAGTGTCCGTGTTTCCGTGCGCTGTCTCGTCAGGAAAACCTGGGCTTACCTCTCACGCTCTTCCACAGTTCCCCAGCCTCTGCTCACAGCCCACTTCTAAAGCCGCCCACACATTTAGGGGGTTCTTACAGTGACACCCCACACCCAGGTACCAAAGTCTGCATTTCCCTATGGCTCCTGCAATCGATGACCAGGAACGTGCCACTGAAAATAGCTCCTTATCTAGTATCTGAGTGCTCTGGAGGAGAAGAGTCCAAAAGTGTTGCACTCAGTTAAAATCAAGGGACTGCTGCCGCCCGTTATCACTTTTTCTTACCACTGCCTTTTTCCATCGGCCGATAAGCAATTTGAGACCATAAGTGAGAGCAACAAGAAAGCTTTATTTGTTGAGCAAAGAAGGTGCTGGTAGCTAGTGTCCTAAAGCCCGTGGGGCGGGGGACGAGGAGGGCCTGGGTTCTTACATCCAGGGACTCAAGGGCAGGCACCAGGGAGGCGTGAGGAAGGGGCGCTGAGGCTGAGATTCCAGAAAACTGGAGAGAGGCTCCAGCAAAAGGACAGGTGCCGCCTTTCTGGTCTGATGTGGCCAAAGCCCCATCCGTCAGGGTGCAGGGGGTGGAAGCGACGCGCGGACGAGCAAGGTCAGTGTGTCATGCGTGTCCAGGGTCTGGGAAGTCCCTCATCTCTGCCTTCCCTTCTGAGGCCAAGGCCTGCTTTAGTCCGTGTTCTCACTGCCTGGGCAGCGGCGTTTGTGACAGCTGCGGGCAAGCGTGTGTCAGGATTCGGTCCTGGGAGCAGCGACAGTGGGGAAGGCGCCGCAGGAGACTGAGAAACTCCAGAGAGACTGTAAGAAGACAGGAAGGCTGGGGTCAGGGGACCAACGGTCTCTCTTCTCTTGGACCGATGGCCCTGACCTTCCTGGCCTCCACTTATTTATTGGTTCATACACAGCATTGCTTCCAGCAGCTATGTGAGCAAGTTCAGTTACATTAGATGCTTATACAGCTTTGCCCTCTAACAAAATAGCTGAATCTATCTGATTTTGGTGGGTGAGCAGTCACAGACACGCTGTCCCGGTGTTTTCACACAGCAGCCTTCGCCTGGTGACCTTGAAGTTCCACCAGCTCCAGCTCCAACCTTGCTCTGTTTTCTGGTCCCAACAGGCGTGACTGAAAGGAAAAGCAGGTGCCATCAGGGAGTCCTGCCGTGGGAAGGGGCTGCTGCACCTGCGGGCGCTGGCACGGCTGCCTTCCACGCTAGCGTCCCGGGGGAAGACTTGATTTTTTTGTGTTTTTTAGAACCAAAGACCAGCCTCAATCCTTTGTCATGGCCCTGCTTGCATCTCTAAAATAATGCCAGCATGAGCAGCCCGAGTCTTACTCGTATCTTCTCACTCTGACCCTTGCTCCTCCTCGCCCCTCTTCACCTGGAAGGAGCTGTGCGGTGACCTAGAAATCCAAAAGCGACGTCCTCATCTTCCGATCTGATGAGCATTCCAGCTGGAAACTTAAGTCCCTTTTTCTCTGTGCATGGCCTGCCCAAAGGGGCTGAGTGTTAAGACTTAGTTTTTTGAAAGTGAGGAGGGGGGCTCATTATCCCGCCTACCATATCGTTTCATTCCCTGTTCTAGATTTCCATTCCCCACTGACATTCCTTCAAGAAAATGCTTGTCAATCATAATTATTTTGGAGACAGTGTCGAATATCTGCAATAACGAGCTCATCTGTGGGTCTGATTTTGGCTCCTGTGTTTTCTCTTTGCTCTGTCTTGGTGCACAGCTGCTCTTGTTCCACGTGGCAGGAGTGCATGAGAGTTCGTGAGCTCCAGGGGATGCTGCCTGTCCTGAGTGGGAGTGTGTCAAGCTGGAGATAATGGGAATGAGGGCAGATGACTTTGAACCACAAAGTGGAGGGACAACAAATCCGCTCTCTACTGAGCTGGGGCACCCATCTTTTCCTGTCCTTGGGTGGCTCCTGGTTCCTGGGCTTTGAGAGTTAGGACTCTGATACTGAATTTTACTTCTACCCCCCAATTCTCAGGCTTTTGGATTTGGACTGAATTTCATCACCAACTTTCCTGTTTTTCCATGTTGCAGAGGGAAGACTGTGAGATTTCTCTGCCTCTATGATTGCGTGTGCTATTTCTACAAGTCTCCTCCTATGTGTGGACCTGTGTCTCTGAAGAACCTTCACAAATAAAGTTCCATTCTACCCCCAAACTTTGAGCCTCACCCCTCTTTCACTACAAAGTCTTTAATACCCGCTTGCGATGTCACTTGCAATTCTCAGGGAAACAAAGACCTGATCTAATCCCTGCTTTCCTTTCCAGGTATTATTTTTTCTTACGCTTTCAGACTTATACTTTCCTTACTCTGCTACATACATGATATTGTTTTTAAATCTATTGCATCCAGCCTTTACAGCTGCGCACGCCAGAGGCAGCATCTCTAACTTTGCAGGAATGATGGGCTGCTCTCTCGGTTCTTGCTAACGTCCCAGCTTCCTTAGGTTCCAGCATCTGCAGGCGTCTGGTGCTTGTCAGAGCTGCTCACTCCCTGTCTGTGCCTGTCTGACCTGATTTTCTTCCCAGCTTCCCCATCCAGACACTGCAGTGGGGGTGACACTACACCGGTGAGACCATGTCAGCCCAGCCCAGCCCCCTGCGTGGCTTCTTAACAATGTGGGACAACCAGCGGGTCCTGGAAATAAGCCGGGATGAGCACTTAGCATGTCTTCAGGGAAGAAGGGAGTCGTTGCTGGCCTTGTGTGCCTTCTCTAATCTGAGGCTGAGCATGGATCGGGGGCTTTCTCTCTGTGCCTGAGAGCTGAGGAGGGGGTCGTCTCTGGATTCAGTGGGAGGAAGCACAAGAGAAAACTCACCCCGGGGAGCAGCACTTTCAGGCAGCAAAGTCTGGTCTCTAGCTCTGGGACCCCCATCCTGCTTCTGCTAGGGTGGGGGACAGGGCACATCACCCCTGAATTTGGTCTCCACCTCCAAGGACCTAGCCTGTGTGAACTGCTTCTCAAATATGAAGCACGTGGAGGGGCTGGAGTGCCCTCATCGGCAGGCTGAGGGGACCTCGCGGGGCAGCCAGGGTCCGCCCTGGACAGGCAGCTTCCAGAGAAGAGAGGGAGGCAGGCTGGTCGCAGGTGTTGCTCTTCCACCTTCATGACAGGACGTCATGGAGTGATGTCCACTTTGAGAGAAAAATGTCTGCTCTCAGTGATGCTGTCTAGCCCCAGCCTACTGCCACTGACCCATGAAGTCAAGAGAAATGAAACCTCCGATAGGCAAAGCCTTGGGAAGGATACGCATCCCCTGCCTGGACGGATCGGTTGAGAAGACGGTCCAGCCAACTGCCAGGAGGCAGCTCGGCGCCTGCACAGGCCGGGTCGCAACGGGCGCCACTGCAGGGCCTGGGGTTCCGCGTCGCAGTGGTTCCCAGACTCTGCATGGAGACGGCGCTGAGAAGCCCACGAGCTTTGCTGGACTTCAGAATGCAGCAGTAAAGCCTGAACGTGGGGGAACTGGCTCGCGGAAGAGACGAGGAGTGAAGACATCTGGGTCTCACCGAAGTGAAAGGCCTGCTGTAGAGGCTCCCTGAAGCCGAGCAGGGACCCCGGCCGCCGGAAAGCCCGCGGAGACAGACATCTGCTCCCGGAGCTGACTTTCGAGCCGGCGTCGAGCTGCTGCCCTCAAAGCGCCGTTCAGAGAAGGAAAGATGATAAAGATGACACGGAGACAGCAGGACCGGGAGATGAAAAGCTCACGGGACAGCAGGTGAAAAACCAGACCAAAACATTCTTCAGGCAGAGAGGTGAATAGGATTTTAACTTCATTACCGAAGAGGCTCTTGAACCGGAACAAAAGCTGACAGCGGCTCCAGCCACATCACGTCCCCAGAGACTGACTGACGCAAGGAGATTTGGAGCCACGAAGACCAAAGGCTGGACAGACGCGCCCCACGTCGAGCCTGGAGAAGTGCAGAAGGCAATCACGACCTGCGCTAAGCAGGAGCCAAGGCGGGAGGGCGCTGCGGCATCGGTTAAGTGTTCCTTCTGACACCAGATGACAGCAAGGACTTCACCTGCAGACGCCGCCGCGTGGAAGCCGGCGAAGAGACCAGCTGAGACACGGAGCGAGCACGTCAGCGGCCCCAAGAGGCCGAGCATCCTTTCATGCCCCACAGGCGAAGGAGGTAAAAAGTACACAGAGAGGCAGACGCTCCGATCAGTACAGAAATGCTGGCATGTGTGCTGGTTATTATGAGATGCAGCCCTGTTCTGTGGGACGACTCCTGTGACCAGCCCCGTGATTTTCGCATTAGAGCGTGTTAAACTCGGAGGAGACGTCTCTGACTTCTAGGGCGCGGGAAGGCCAGGAGGCACGTGCTGTGATGACCAATCCATCAGATGACAGGTTCGTGTCCAGTAGGTGGGAAACAAATACCAACCGAGTTCTATGCTCAAAGCACTAGGAATAAAACGAAAACAACGGGCTTGCAAGGACCCACCCAAGCAGGCAGCACATAAGCGATGGAGGGATTTCCCAGGAGAGGTTACAGCAGCTCAGCCGTGTTGTAGGATTTTCCGTCCTCTTCAAATGGGCGGCCACCAGGGACCAACAACCCGACACATTCTGCGAACGTTACTTCTTTCTGCAAAATCGCTGTCCCCAGCCCCCCTCCCCTCGGTGAACGTGTCTCAGGCTCCTTTAGGGAGACCTCCTCCCCTTGGTCGCCTGGCCCTCGCAGAGGCGAAGCGGTGACCCTCCCGGGGCCTCCGCCTTCGCACGGGCGTCTCCCCTCCAGGCCCGGCAGAGCTGCTGGCTCAGACAGAAGCCAAACTCCCCTTGAACGCGCGTCTCCTTCCAGCCACAGCCTCGCCCTCACCTGTTCTCTGTGCAGAATCCTCACAGGGCCTGTGACCCCGTCCGCACTCATTTCTGAAGTCGCCTGGTCTGGTCCTGACCGGGTCCCGCTGACGACGGCCCATGGGGCCACAGCAGCACATACAAGCCCACAGTCTGTCACAGTACACGGATTTGCGTGCCGGGCGACTCGCTCTCGTGGCTCCTGGGGCACCAGCGTCCCCAGCGGTCATCTCTCTCCAGTGATGGCTTCCTCTCATAGGGCTCCAAGCCCTGGGCCATCTTTCAGCAGGCCCTGGAGGTCCATTCAGACACTGCCCAGCCGCAGAGTCCCCCGAATCTCACCCTTGCCCCTGGGCTCCAGGATTAGTGAATCAGGCTACTTTTTGTCATTGGATGTCTATTGTCATGAGTCACGTTACGTCCAAAACAGCCTGATTCCCTGCCACGAGGTCCCAGCGCTTTCTCCCACCTCCTTAAAAACACGGTGGGCTGCCTGGCCCTGACATCTCCTCATGCTCCTCACTCCCACCACTCCTTCTCCCCCACATCCGTCGCCGGCAGATCTTGGGGACCTTCCTCAAAAAACATCTCAAGTCTGTCACCTTCTTTCCATCTCAACTACCAACACCTGGTCAAGCTGTCACCCTCTCCAGCTGGACAAGTGCCACAGCCTCTGGGGGCAGATATGCAGGAGGGCAGCCCAGGCGAGGGGCGAGGCCGGCGGTCAGGGCGCCTCGTCCTCGTCCACGGTGAGCCCGCGAGCGGAGCGGCTGGCAGAGAACGGGCCGATCGCCATTGGCCTGCAGTCAAATTGGAGCACGAGCAGGAAGTGAGAAAAGCTTCGCTGGAATTAAATGCCGTTTAGACGGCTTCTCCTGCCAGGAAAGAGCTGGCTTCACGATGGCGCGGAGAACAATTGTTACCAAATAAATGATGGGAATGTCATCCCCTGGGATATTTGAAAATCTCCTTGGCATCTGGTTTTAATTATGCTATCTGTTCACCATCATCCCAAGACAGTCCTTCGCAGGATTCCAGGACAGGATCCGACTCTTCCATTCAACATCTGCTAAGTGCTCATCCGGCAGAGGCTGCTCGGCAAAGCGGCGCCGGCCCGGGCTGCGTCTCCACGCTGCGGGGACCCGGGGCCGAGCATCTTCCTCTAAGAAAAGCGAGGTGCGTCTCAGCGGAGTCGTGCCCCTCGGGTCCGCACGCCTCTTCCGGGTCCCGCTTTGCCCCACGGTCCCTCCTGGTCACTCCAGGCCTGAGTGTGCCCTCTGTGGGGACAGCTGTCACTCCTCCGAGCAGCTGCAGGGCTGCCGGCTAGTGGGGGCCTGATGGACCGAGACTGGACCGGGGGCAAGGACAGCAGCTGCACTGTGGCCGCAGAGCCCGGGGGCTGGCAGCAGCGAGGATCTGGACTGTGGCGCGTCTCGGGACCCGCAGCTGGTGTCCCCACCTGGGGCACGAGTTCTCCCGCCAGAGGTCCCCCTGGGAAAGGAAAGGCATGGAGGGTGAGGGAGGACAGGGAGCCGTGTTCATCAGCCCCCTGCACAGCCGCCTGGGACTTGGGGAGGAAAGTGCTGCGACTTCGGCTGCTGAGGAGAAACTGACTTTACCTGTCGGTTCCCAAGCCCGCGTGACGGCGCCCTCCGGTGGGTCCCTTTCACGCCTCCTGCCTCTGACTCCGCCTGCTCCTGGGTCCCGCCAGGGTGTGCGCACCCATTTGGAAGCCAGATGGAGATGGCGGCACTGGAAATGAAGGCTGGGAATTGGAGGGGGACAGTCCCGGAGGAGAAGAGACCCGGAGGTTTCTCTCCAGATGCAGCTGCGGGTGAGCCTGACTCAGACAGCGTGGTTAAGTGTCTGAGCTCCAACAAGGGCGCTGGCACAGGCTGGCCGGTGCTCTGAACCCGCGGGCACTTGCTGGGACAGTGTGCTCACGGGACCCAGGCCACGGTCCCCACCACCTCAGGACCAACCATGCGCCTTCGCCTCCATCCTGACAGCCCGTGCGGTCAGGTGCTAGCTGGATTTGGAGACCAGGGGTTCAGGGCGCTGTCAGCTCCCCAAGCTCACACTGGTCGCGGGAGGCAGGTCTGCCTGTCGCTCTGCTGGCCTCTCCTCTGCACTCCTGCCTCAGGCTGTGGACAAGGCAGGAGGACCCAGCAGTGGACAGGGCAGCTTGTGGGAATGGACGGGCACTAGGAAAGGTGACAGCAGGCAGCACGTGTGCCAGCTGCCCCGCGTCGGGCAGTGGGGCGAAAGGGGCCTGCGGAGGCCAGCAGGATGGTGGCGGGCAGCTCTGGACGTTTTCAGGGCCTCAGACTGGGGCGGGCAGGAGGCACACGTCAAGTCATCACGTGGCAGGTCTTGGAGAGTCTTGGGGAGACAGAGATCAGCGCCCCGATGAGGCTGCCCTCCCACCAGCCGTCCAGGCAGACGTCGTTGTCTGGACTGAAGAAGCGGTGTCCGCGGACCGCACTCTCTGACCTGCTGCGTCCAAACCCACGGGGACATTGTTACAACCACCGATGAGAAGACTCGCTGATAAAAACCAGCCGTGTGGCAGGTACCCCAGGCCCTCAATCTGGGGTTCAGCTCACAAGCCTGCTCAGCCAACCGTGGTCACCAAATCTGAAGCCCCAGGTGGCAGCGACAGAGACGTGGGACACAAGACACCTTCCTCCCGGAGCTGCGGCCGCGCCACGGGATAGCCTGCTCCCAGCAGGTGGCCGGGCTCCCTTCTAGAAGGACACCGGCCTCCGTGATCTCCCGACAGCCCGGTTTCACAGCGGCGGCCGCTGCCCTGAATGGGTGTCTCGGGGCGAAGCCTCTTCTGGAGGATTCGGCTGAGAAGGAGTCTCCCTGGGAGGTTAGCCACCTCTGATGTCCCCCAGACACGGGGACGAGCACGGCCTTCACTTTTAATTGAAGAATAAAGTCGTATTATTGCCTTGATATTCCAAGGTTCAATTTTCAAGACGTTTTCAGAAGATAGGCCTGACATGTGCCGGAAGTCCGCACAGCTGTGCCCCCCGAAGGAAAACTGAACAGACAGGAATCCGTGAATTTCCCGGGCTCGCTGAGAATGGAGGTCCGGCAGCACCCTGGAAGCTGGAGAGATGGGCGTATCCAGGTGACAGGTGGCAGGAGTGATGTGACCGGGAGCCATGGGCAGGCAGGACACCACACTTCACTTTGGAAAACTCTGGGAGGCCGAGTGGGCTTATCTGAGGGTGAGACTCCTGGGCCACCGTCCGAGGGGCCACATGCTCGGGAGCACGTGTCCGGGAAGCCACCAGGTTCTCAGGGTGCAGGTCCAGACGAGAGCCCCGTGTGGCTGGCAGGGGTGGACGGTCCCCCGTGCCAAGCGCCGGACGCTCTCTGCAGTGAGGGAGGGCCCGGCAGTGGCCAGCCACTGGAGGAGCGTCGCGGCGTGGGCTCTCCGAAGGGGAGCTGGTGGAGAAGGCCCAGAGCCAGGAGCAGACGCAGCAGGGGCGCCAGAAGTTTCGGAGCCGGCGGCCCGCAGGCTCCACTGAGTATTCCACATGCCCAGCTCCTCCTTCAACAAAATATTTCAGAATTCTTTCACCTTTTGGCTAAGAGCTTGCCATCTGAAGAGACAAATCATGCTTAGGGACCAGAATCAGATACGACACCATTTTCAGAATTTTAAGTCAGAATTTAAAATAACGATGAGTAAATGTGAGGGTGCTGATGGGAAAAGTCGACAACGGGTGAGAACAGATGGGAACCCAAGCACAGAGGAAAACTCTCAGAAAGAATCAAAAGGACATGCCAGGGTGGCCCGGGTGGAGCAGCGGTTGGGTCCGCTGCCTCTGGCCGAGCGCAGACCACGTGCATCCCCAGGACCCAGGTTCACACCCCAGAGCTGGGGGAGGAAACACAGGATGAGCAATTAAAGGAAATAAATAAAGTGTTTCTTCTTCCTCTCTCTTCCTACCTGCCTCCTCGCCCTCATTCCTGCCTGCATCTGTCCTCTAAAAAGAAAGGAGAAGACCTGCCAGAAATCAAAGACTGTGCACAAGAGTGAAGAACAACCTACGGCGACTCTCAGTCGACTGGACCCAGCTGAGCAAATAATCAGAGACCTTGAAGATACATCAATGTATCTTTCAATCGGAAACAAAAAACTATAAAATAAAACACACCCAATAACCAAAAGGTATAACATTAGTCTCATTTGAATCCCAAAGAAGGAAAAAGAGAGAAAAAGATTATGGAAGAGAATATATGTGTGTGTGTGTGTGTGTGTGTGGTGCATGTGTGGTGTGTGTGTG